>VXCM01000181.1:0-98612 GCA_014773175.1 Lucifuga dentata
CGCTCTGGGTGTGGCAGCATATGCTCCACTCCACGAAGACTTATGGCAGGCTGCGGTGCATGCCATAAAGTCCGACCTGGTCCGAACAGGCACACTTTCAACAGCCAATGCACTAGCAGCTCTAGTATATTATAAGTTGAGAGTGAATTCTCTTTTTTTTTTTTTTTTTTTTTTTTTGTAGTTTTACCTACTATGATGATCTAAGAGCACTGATATTTCATGAAAAGTCTGTCCAAAATTCAGAAATATTTTGGTGCAGTGATGATGAAAAATTGGAGGTGGTGAAATGTTTTTAAGTGGCTAATTTTGTCTCCAAAGCTTGGAGAAGAAGGCAAGATGAATTGTTTCTTTAACATAGCTAAGATCTTGCTTGATGCATTGATATGGATTGGATTTCACAATGCATAAGAAATTTTTTGTTTAATGAAGTGTCGTTCTTTTGTACCATGATACCTGTAAATTTTGATCCAGTGTACATGAAATCATGTGCAGGCTGGCCATGTTGATATGCATGACTCAACAGTAAAAACTCATTCATTACTTCATTCATATCAGAACAAAAATTCAAAATGTCCCAGTAATTCGCCATGAAATGCTTTGATGTTTATTAACTTCGTAATCTGGATTAGAAATTAAAATAAATTCCTGTGGGTCTGAACAGATGGCCCAACGTACTGTTATAATGTTGCCTCACCAGTTTGAGTGCCAGTGTGGATGCATTCTTATGTCAAAGATAAGATCCCATCAAATTTTGTTTTAACAATAATGTCTAAAATAATTTTGTAAAACTTTGGCTGCATTCATTGGTTGGAGGCTTTGGCCTAATAAAAGCCTTTTTTGGTCAATTTCTGCACCAGTCTCTTCATGCTGTATTATGAGTGTCGTTTTTAGAAGAATGTGTTCTGCTGTGACTTGAAGCTTAGAAATGTCACTGTTACTGATAAAGGGAGGCTGAAATATGCCAAGTTAGTGCTCGGTATTTGCGTGTGTGAAATTTTGGGTTGCATTTTAGCCAAGGAAGCTTGCTTTGAGTAACATTAACTTTAACTTTGATGTTGTGTTTATAGTGGTGAAATGTGTATAGCTTAGTTGGCTCCAAGTATCAGGCAAAAAAGGAGATAGTAACTCAAATCCTGACATGATTCAGACTCTGGAGCTGGTAGATGTACAGTATGCTTGCCATTTATGTGCATAAACAAAAACAAGTATTTACAGAAGCTTGGGTCGAATAGCTGTGATCGATCGTGAACGTTCTTTAGGTTTTGTATGTGCGGCTCTGGCTGTCAGCATCCTGCCTCAGAGCATCTTTGTCCAATTCTGATTCTGTACAAATCAATTCTGACAGAGGAGAGAAGCAGCTGCAGGCAGATTCACACTCAACACAATAGCACACAGATGAACATGCCCACATACAAAAGCACGTGATTACACACTTGTTGACAAGCACACACAGACGCACACACACACAGTTGGAGATCACATCCAGGCCCACATATCAGTGAGTTTATGCAGGAGGAAGGAGCAGGGAAATAAGAGTGCGAGACAGGAAATCCCTCTGTGGGCGGAGGCTAATGAAGACTTAAAGGACCATACCAGTAGTTTTGCATGTTTGAGCCCAATGTATACAATCCATATACGCATTATGTTCCTGACAACCATTTTTTCAAAACATACTACTATATACTACTATGGTAAATACTAGAATTGTTTTTCCTACCTTCTAGACTGCCGTTGTTTCAGTTCATTCCAGTACGCTATTAAAATCAACTTGTAGAGATTTGAAATGATTTTGAGATATGTAATCCATCACAGCGAACACGACATCTATTAAATTTTTTTGTCGAAGTAACTTTAATTAACTGGTCCAATATGTAGTTTCACAGAATAAAATGTATATCTCCACTAGGGAATCCCAGGACAAGATGACTTTTACAGAGAAATTTAAAATGGGCGTACATGTTAGCAGGTGAAACATTGAATTTTAAGGTGTGTATCACCTGAACATTTGATTTTGAAAGATTAGGNCAGGTGAAACATTGAATTTTAAGGTGTGTATCACCTGAACATTTGATTTTGAAAGATTAGGGGATTTGACAAAACAGGAAAGTTAATATACGGTTTTAGGTTTTGGAAAAATGTCAGTACCATAACATGTATGCAGGCAGTATTTATTGGGCTTAAACATGCAAAGTTACTGGTATGGTCATTTAAAGAGCAATACAAGGAAGATTCCTTGCCCCTTGCCCCTGCCCACTCAGGCTTACTGAAGTTCAGACAAGAGACACACCAGGGACATGGACTCAGATCAGATACCATAAACTGAAATAGAATACTGATTTCTCATTTTGGAGACAGAGGAGGCACTTCATGGAGATGGTGCTTTGACAATATTATGATATTGATTTATTGTTTAAATTCATGCCAGAACTTGATTGTATGGGCTTCTTTTTTCATAAGCATTCCCCCAGGCTATAAAGTGAAATAAGCTGTATAGAGCTGTGTTACCGCCTATTAGTATGCAAACCAGAGATCTACAAAGACCTGCACCCATGTGGGGGATTCTTGGCAGTTTGTTGATAAGGGTTGCATAAACAGACCTCCTCCTGATCCTCAAATCTCCCACCTCTGCTCTTTGCAGCCTGTTGGATATGCACGTCAGAACATTTGATAAAGACATTAAAGGCCCATACCAGTGATTTTGCATATTTAAGCCAAATAAATACTACTTCCTCTCCTAACCATTTTCCAAAAAATAAACTATATTTTAGTTTTAATGTTATTTTGTTAAAATTCCCTAATCTTTCATTAATCAAATATGCACCCACTTTAAAATTCAATGTCTTGCTTGCTAACACTTATGCATGATTGCAGAAGGCAAGGTTGTTTTAATTGCTCATTAAAGCAGTCTTCTCCTGGGGGAGACATACATTTTCTGTGTAGCTTGATGTTAAATTCATGTTGAAACACTAAAATTATGTTACTTCGACAAAACGTTTAATAGATGTTTTGATCTGTCACGGATTACTTATCTCAAGCATGTTTCAAGTCTTCACAATTTGATTTTTTTAAATAGCATACTAGAATGAGCTGAAACCAATGGCTGCCTGTAAGGTAGGAAAAACAATGAGAAAATGTAAATGCTCCAGTAATATGTTTTGGAAAATGGTTGGCAGTAATGTAATGTGTATGCAGGTTGTATTTATTGGGCTCAAATGTGCAAAATCACCAGTGTGCTCCTTTAAGTTATGTCCTTTTGGTGTCTGACTAAAAGTGCATCAAGGCAAGAAAATCCCTGCTATGAAAGGTGAGAGAGAGAGAGAGAGAGAGAGAGAGAGAGAGAGAGACCATGTGATTATGTAATGAAGCCAGGAGCGTAAAAAAATTCCCATATGAGCACAGTAGAAGTATATACAAACTAGCACATGTTAAGACACACACACACACACACACACACACACACACACACACACACACACACACACACACACACTAAACAGTGCACAGTATGTAACAGTATACAACCTGGAGGAACATGTACAATAAACCAGTCATGCTTTCAGGTATGACGTGTGAGCTCATTTCTCAAATTACATCAGTAAATAAGTACTTCATGGTCCCTGACTCGAGCATTTCACCACAAAATATATAGTTTCATTTCCTCTGCACTTCTTTAGTCAATTTGAGGTTTGGAACACTTGCCAGTCTCAGTGGCATCAGGGGGCCCTGGCTGGCCCCACAGACCTCTGGATTGACTGACCCTACCAGAGAGAGAGAGAGAGAGAGAGAGAGGCCACCTACCTGTACCTCACTTTTGCACACATAANACCAGAGAGAGAGAGAGAGAGAGAGAGAGGCCACCTACCTGTACCTCACTTTTGCACACATAAGGCTTTACTGCATCAACAGACTAACTGAATGTCCAGGAATAATGAAAAAATAACACAAATAATGTTTAGATAGGCTTATGAAGATTTACATCTAAAACGCTGGAATTTTTTTTTTTTTTTTTCCTTTTCTGTACTCAGAATTCTTTTGATTTGAGGCAAGTAACTAGCTTGAAACTGGGAAACTTTCCAGTTGGTTCAGAAATGTAAATTATATTTTAAAAAAGTGTTATAAAAGGTGATGTAAGCTTTGATTACATTAGCAGATGGCTAACAGAGGAAAAATTCACCTCTACCCTTATATGGTGCCATATACACTGTGTATTGAATGCTGCAGTAATATATGGGTGATGTTATTTTTTTTCCTTCCTGAAGTCTAAGATGACCACCGTCATATATCAAAGCCTACTCACAGGCATGGTGACTACTGAGGGCAGTGAATGCTTCCCAAGAGACTTTTCAGTGCCAGCTGTAGATATGATTTACTGGCCTTTGCAGCAACTTCGCTTTAACTGACTGTGATCTTTCCTTCAGGTGTCATTTACTAATTGATTTTATGGAGAGTTGGTCAGGAGGAGAGGGATTATACCCACAATCAAAAGAAGTTTCATTATGAGAGCATCACATTAAATCCGTCTGGACTTACCTATGGGTAAGGCCAGGAAGAATGGCAGCCAACAGAGCGTAAACATGCCGACCACAACTCCCAAAGTTTTAGCCGCCTTCTTTTCCCGGGAGAATTTCAGAAGTTTTACCGTGAGTGAACTCCTGGATTGGTGCGCACGTCCTTTACCGGCGCCGGAGCTGCCGGTCTCCTCATGCACCTGTGATCCCTTGTGGATCCTGAGAGTCAGCTCTCCTGAATTCATCCTTTCTCGCATCACACCGGCTTCCAGGTTCTTAGTGGTCCGTTTGGCGACTATGTACACCCGGCAGTACATAGCCAGAATAACGACGAGAGGGATGTAGAATGAGCCGAGGGAGGAGAAGAGCGCGTAAAAGGGCTCCTCGGTGATGGGGCACACCGTGTCGTCCGGCGACGGCGGCTGCTTCCATCCCAGGAGAGGTCCGATGGAGATGACCACCGAGAGCACCCACACCCCGAGCATGGCCAGCAGAGCCCGCTTCTCCGTTACGATGCCCGGGTACTGCAGCGGGTGGCTCACTCCGATGTAGCGGTCGATGGAGATTACGCACAGGCTCATGATGGACGCGGTGCAGCACAGCACGTCCACCGCCGCCCAGATGTCACAGAAGATTCTGCCGAACACCCAGTAGTTCAGGATCTCCAGGGTGGCGGACACCGGGAGCACCGTGGTGCCCAGCAGCAGGTCGGCGATGGCCAGGTTGATGATGAAGTAGTTGGTCGGGGTTCGCAGGTGCCTGTTGCACACAACCGACAGGATGACAAGGATGTTCCCGGCGATGGCGAAGACGATGAAAGCCCCCAGCACCAAGCCCAGCGGGATGGCCCGGGTGAGGTCCACTTCGNGGCGAAGACGATGAAAGCCCCCAGCACCAAGCCCAGCGGGATGGCCCGGGTGAGGTCCACTTCGCTGAGCTCCGTGTGGTTTCCCGTGGAGTTGTTGGTGAAGTTATCCCGGGGCGCCTCGAAGAGTTCCGAGGAACCATTTTTCCATAAGTTTGTGACATAGTCAGTGCTCAGATTCATTTTGACTCAAGAGGTCCTCCATAGCAGGCTTCAGATCACTTTAACTGCAACTCACGGAAGAGCTTGGCACAAAATAAATCAACTGGCTAAGTGGCATTAGTGCGCATGATCAAATCAGATTGTTTCCCAAATGAAAAGTCACATATTTAAAAAGATAAGGTGGAATCAAGAGAAGCTTCATTCCACAGATCTGCTCCGTCCATGCTGCCTCTCTCCTGAGGGCTCAGAGGAGAAATGAGGGGGCAGCAGTCACCTCCTGCATCCTCTCCTCCCTCTACACACACACACACACACACACACACACACACACACACACAACAGAAGCCAACGCGCATGACGTGCCATGAAAACTCTTAAAACGTGACAACACCGAAGATGCAAAAAATATTTGCACGATTTTACGCAATTTTGCTGATGATGACGATGATGTAACATCAGCGTATTTCAATGAAGTGCTTATATTTGTTAAGTGGAGGAATCTTGAGTTATTACTGATTTAATAAAAAAAAAAAACTTTGGTTATTTTGGCCATCTCTGCAAAGANTTGAGTTATTACTGATTTAATAAAAAAAAAAAACTTTGGTTATTTTGGCCATCTCTGCAAAGATAAAGAAAGATTGTTTTACTGAACAGCAACAGTGAAACATTTAATTAAGAATATAAAATGAAACATTATTTATTTGTGTATATTAAACAACATTTGAAATAATATTGATGTGTTGCATCTTTGTGTAACTTATATGTCCTTGAAAATATTTCAGGTGTTCCTAGTATTAAACACATTAAACCTGAAAGCTCAAAGTCATGAAGTTCATCAAGTAGATAAAGTCCCACAAAATCCCTCTCTTAAAACAGGTATTTCTACTGAAATAGATTTCTGTTTGGTCAAATTCAGTCGTCCCTCACTTTGGATGTGAGCTCAGTTTTTGAGGAGTGACTTAATTAATGGACTGAGCAAGCTTCACATCTACATTCCTAAAATTACAGGTCCTCTCCTGTTTTTGAAGTTTTTAAGCTTGTGCTGTAAAGCTGCTGAAAAATGACTTATGGCACTGAAGCATTCTAAAAATTTACCAAAAGCTTTGCAGCAGCCTGAACCATGGTGACACAAGAAAATAAGGACTATAAAAACCTGGCTCAGGTGATCTTTAACATGTCAACCTACAAATGTTTGTGATTTAGAGCCATTCAGGGCCAGACCTTTTCATTTGTTTTGCTTCATACCAGCTGAAGATTTTAGCAACTTTTAGTGCAAATGGTAATTTTTTTTTTTTCTATTTTTCTGTTTTTTTTCTTGTGTCATTATGAAAATTTAATGTTAACTGGAAAATTTCCTCCCACCAACTGTCATATTCAGAAAAGACCTAGCATCTTCCCATAGAAACACAAATGAGCTATAAACCACAAGAAAAGGGAAAAGTGGGAGCATCGATTGGTTTTGAACAACTGTATTATACTGGAAATAATTCAAAATATGTGACAAAGGACAGACGTAACGTATTTGTTGTAAGAATACAGGAATGTTTTGAACGCTTCACTTAGTGGTTGCTTCCACATGCCTTTCAGTCTGTTCTTAAAGGACAATACTGGTGGTTTTGCATTTTGAGCCCAATCAGTATTACTCATATACAGGGTTTTGAAGGATTAGGGGATTTGGCAAAATGACATGAAACCTAAAATTTGTCTTTGTGTTTTGGAAAGTGGTTGGCAGTAATGTAACATGTACGTGGGTCGCATTTAGTGAGCAGAACCATGTAAAATCACTGGTATGATCCTTTAACTTTCTTAACCTTGTGCTAATGTGCCATCAGACAATATAGAATCTATATTTTTTACATTTTAGACCATGTTCTTTCTTTCCTTAAAGGGCCATGCCAGCCATTTGGCATGTTTGAACCCAACATATTCAATTTTAATTCTGGTACGCTATTAAAATCAATTTGTTGATACTTGAAACATTCTTGGGATAGGTAATCCATCATNTCTGGTACGCTATTAAAATCAATTTGTTGATACTTGAAACATTCTTGGGATAGGTAATCCATCATCTCAAAAAGACGTATTCAGGTTTTTTTTCGAAGTGACATAATTTTAGTGTTTAAGCGCAATAAAAAGCGCACAGTGATCTGAAAATGCTTCCTGTTGTCAGTTCTTCACTGTAGCACTTGAATGCACCACTAGGAAGCATTTTCAGATCACTCCACGCTCTTCATTGCTTAAATGCTAAAAATTACATAACTCAAATACGTGTTGCTCGCATGATGGATTACTTGTCCCAAGAATGTTTCAAGTATCAACAAGTTGATTTTAATAGCGTACCAGAATGAACTGAAACCAANAAAAAAAAAAAAAAAAAAAAAAAATTCACCATTCCAGCAGTATGCTTTGGGAAATGATTGTCAGTAACGTTACGTGCATGAAGATTTAATATATTAGACTCAAACATGCAAAATGGGTGGTATGGTCCTTTAAAGCTCTATAGGGAGCACGTAGCACGTTGGAACAAGTAACTGACTTCTGATGACTTAAATAGTCAGAAATCATTCAGAGTGACATTAACTTTAACATGGTAATGACGAGCTTATATCAAGTTTATACAGTTTTGATTAACCTCAGTGGAGTATATTACAATCCTAACAGCCACAAAAACATCAATGCTCAGTCTCCCTGCATTGTGCAGACTTAGACAGACAGAGAGACAACTTTATTTGTATAGCACATTTCATACACAAGGGAGACTCAATGTGCTTCACATAAAACATGTTAAAAGAAAAAAAAAAACACTTTCAGATACATTAGAAATATAAATGTGATTTCAAAAAGAATGCATAAAAAGACACTTTGCACTGTTTTTAGTGAACTTGTCTGATTTATAACCTTGGTCCCTTCAGTGAAGCAGGGTCCCAGAAAGATATTTGAAGTTCAACTTAAACACCAACCAAAATCAATAAATCTAGGATCCACACCAGAAAAGAGCTCAGTTTTTACAGTGTGGGGCAGCATTCCTTCAGAGAGGATTCTGCTAAAACACCCACATGGTTTCTCAATCGTTCAACAACAGAGGACTCCAATAAACACGTTTTCCAAAAAAAAAAGATCAATATCCTGGTGTTATATCAATTCATATCTAAGAATTGGTTTGATGAAGTGGGATGAAGCACAACGCTCTGCCCATTTCACTTTATTGAATATGCTGAGCTTTGAAACAACATAAAAGGTTTTGCTGTGCAGAGAGAATAGCTGCCAAAGTGCCTCAGATAGGACACAGTGAGAAAAGCTTCAAACCTTTGACTGGAAATTCAGCCTGAGCAGCAGCGTCCTGTCTGTCTGTGGGCTTCAATAACGAGGTTCAAGAGGATCAACTTGTCATCCTGACCAGGGCAAGCCATATAAATCTAGAATTACATAAGCATGAGAGCAATTTGGGTTCTTTTTAAAGGCATACCTCCCATTTGCACACATTACTGCAGTTTGTCATTATTTTTAAGCTTCTGGCGTTAACAAAACAGGATTTAAAGATGTTTATTCTAGACTTTAGATAAAGATATTTCAACTGGTAATTCATTGCTCAAAGATTTTATTTTCTGATGTCGGAGAACTGTGTTTTTCTTTGAAATGGAGTACTTTCTGTTATGATATGATAAGTAATATTTTAAAGGACAACACCAGTAACAGTGCATATTTGAGCCCAATATATACAACCCGCACATATGTTACTGACAATCGTTTACCAAAATATACAACTGGAGTGGTAAATTTTAGATTTTTTTCTCGCTTTTCCAGACTGCCATTTGTTTCAGTTCATTCCATTCCTATAAAAATCAACTTGGAGAGACTTGAAATGTGCTTGAGTTAAGTAATTATTCACAGCAAACAGCGAACACTGTCCGTTAAGTTTTTTGTTGAAGTAACTTTATTTAACCGATCCAACACATAGCTGCATGGAAGACAATGAATGTCTCTGCCAGGAAATATAGTCTCAGGAGAAGATGGCTTTTACTAAGAAATTAAACTGACTGTGCCTTCTGCAATCATGCATAAGTGTTAGAAAACACAACGTTGAATTTTAAAATGAGTGTATCAGCTGAACATTTGAGTTTGAAAGTTAAAAGATTTCAAAAATAACAGGAAAACTAAAATATGGTTTTGTGTTTTGGGAAATAGTTGTCAGTAACGTAACATGTATGTGGGTTGTACAGTATATGTCGGGCTTGATCATGAAAAGTAAAAAAAATCATGTCCTTTAAAGGACCATACCAGTGATCGTGCATGTTTGAGCCTAATATTTTCAATTTTCATACACATAATGTTACTGACAATCATTTCCTAAAGCATACTACTGGAACAGTAAATTAAAAAATGTTTTTCCTACCTTCCAGACTGTCATTGGTTTCAGTTTATTCTGGCACGCTATTAAAATCAACTTGCTGATACTTGAAACATTCTTCGGATAGGTAATTCATCGTCATGAACAAGACGTGTATTCAGTTTTTTTGTTTTTAGAAGTTAGGTAATTTTAGTGTTTAAGTGCAATAAAAAGTGCGGCGTGAATGTATGTCTCCACCGGGGAATATAGTCTCAAAAGAAAACCTGCGTTTATCGAAAAATTTAAANTGAATGTATGTCTCCACCGGGGAATATAGTCTCAAAAGAAAACCTGCGTTTATCGAAAAATTTAAATGACTGTGACTTCATAAGGTGTGTAATTATTAGCAGGCGAAACATCGATTTTTAAGGTGGGTGTATCGCTTGAATACTTGATTTTGAAAGATTANTAGCAGGCGAAACATCGATTTTTAAGGTGGGTGTATCGCTTGAATACTTGATTTTGAAAGATTAAGTGATTTTGCAAAATATCAGGAAAGCTGAAATATGGTTTTATTCTTTGGTAAATGTCAGTAACTTAACATGTATGAAAACTGAACATATTAGGCTCAAACATGTATGACCATAGGTATGGTCCTTTAAGCTTAACTGAAAATAGAACTGGCATTAAACTAGCATTAAAGTCATAAAATTGTTAAAATTGTGCTTCAGTTTGACTAAAACCTTCTTGACTACCCTTCATGCCTGCTTCAGCATTAAACTTTTAATTCTTGTTGAATGTTTCCCCTGCTGTAAGAGGTCAAAGGTCAGATCTTAGAGTGGCTGGGTCATGGAAATGTTATGCCCACATATGTTCAATATTATCCGGTCCAACACAGTATTAACAGATGGATTTACGTGTCACTGCACAGGTGTGCTGCTTGCCAGGTGACCACAAACTCATCACAGAGCATTTAAAACTTTACTTACAAGGACACACTCAAACTTTGACCTGACTGTGGAAATATGATTCTGAAAACAAATTCAGCCCCTGGGATGCAAATGAGTCTGAAAGCAATTATCTCAGTATTTATAGGACAAAAAAGCATTCTCATTTTAGGAAATGGCTCCTGTTATAGCTGTGTTGATGTTTTTACAACATCAGCAGGCAAATACCAGCTGGTAGTGAAGCCCACACACAGAGATAATTTATAGCGCCCACCTGGATGAGTGGGATCTTGCTGCGTGCTCATGTAGAATCGCTGCCACGCAGTATATGGGTGATGCTGCATAATATGCTGAGACCCAGAAAATTGTTTGTGTTGGATAATGGCTGTTTGGGCTTATTAAATATGCAACAACCATAAATAAACACAAGGAACCAAGATATGCAGATACAAGATCAGTATGCTCTTCCACTTTTGTCCTCTTTGTCACATTCAAGCACCTTTGTCTTTGAGAGTCCGTTCTGCTCTTTCTATGAAATAAGAGGATAATTTGAAAGAAATAACTGGATTTACACGAGCATTCGAAAAATTTGGAATCACCCAGAAATGTTCAAGTTTTAGATAGAAATTGATGCTTTTATTCATCAAGGTGGCATAACATTGATGTAAATATGTAGCCAAGACATTAATATTCCTGTAAATAGCTATTACTGCAGGAAATGACTGATTTATAATTAATAATTCACAAATAAATAAATACAAGGCCCCATTTTTAGCAGCCATTACTCTCGTGTCCTAATAATAAACTCTTTTAGTTCATCTTTAATTAATCATCTTTAAATGCTTATTGGTTATTGGAGACACTTTTCTGATTGTGTTAACACACCTGTTCAAATAAACAGCTAAATTATTTTTGCTTGGGTTGCTTAAATAAATACCAGTGTCAGCTGCAACAGTAAAAGACGACTCTGGGATGCTGGCCAGGGTTGGCTCCTTAATCTGGCAAATGAAAAGAAAAGGTTGCCAATTTCAGATATGGCTTTGTATTTGAAACTCTGTTTTTAAGGCCACCATGGGAATAAAAGCATAAATTTCTACCAAAAACATGGACATATTTGGATGATTCCAAACTTTTGAATGCTAGTGTCTGTTCCATGAAATATAGCACATTGCATCGCCTCATGCAGCGACATGAAAGTCTTCTGGTTTGATCGAAGCTTTCAGGTATTTTTTTTCTGATGTATTTAGAGTAAAGTCTTTAAAAAAATAATAAAATAAAAATCTACTGTGCATGAACCTGTGATTGTTTTAGAGAACAAAACTCTCTACAATATGGCTAAGAACACATTTTTTCACACATACTTCAAACAGATGCCCTAAAAAAATACCAACAAAAAGCAGTGTTATATGAAGATGATTTTACTAACGTGGCTGTGAGATCCATGTTAGCGTTTGTCTTTATTTAGAGTAAAGTCTGTCTACTAGACAGACTGGAAAACTGAGTTGGACTCTTTGGCACAGTTTATAACTGGTTTAAAACATATTTACAAGACAGAGACTACTTTGTGTCAGTCTGCAACTTCAAATCTGAGAGAACAAAGATGGTGTGGAGTTCCCCAGGGTTCAGTTCTTGGGCCCCTTTTATTCAATCTCTGTCTCACAAACTCTTTTATCACAACTATGCGGACGACACACAAATTTACATAGCCATCTCACCAAGTGATTACAGTCCTATTGAATCACCAAACAAGTGCAGTGAAGATATCAGTTACTGGATATGCCACAATTTCCTTCAGTTAAACAAAGATAAAACTGAAATAATTGTATTTGGGGCAAAAGAAGAACAACCCAAATGTCATTGGTCAGCTTGAATCACTTGCACTGAAGACAGAAAACCAAGTCAAAAATCTTAGAGTCGTTATGAACGCAGACCTAAAACTTTAACAGCCACATCAAGACAATTACAAAATCAGTCTACTGTCACCTTAAAAATATAGCCAGATTAAGAGAATTTATGTGTCAGCAAGACTATAAAAACTTGTGCATGCATTTATCTTTAGTATACTGGACTACTGTAACGGCATCTTTACAGGCTCATCTAAAAAAGCAGTCTGACAGCTGCAGGTTATTCAGAATGCTGCTGCTCGAGAGTTCTGACTAAAACTAGGAAAGCAGAGCACATCACTCCAGTCCTCAGACCCCTGCACTGGCTGCCTGTGTGTCAAAGGATTGATTTTAAAATCCTCTTATTGGTTTATAAAGCTCTGCATGGCTCAGGACCAAAATGTATCTTTGACCTGATTGTGCAGTATGAACCCTCTAGACCTCTCAGGTCGTCTGGTTCTGGTCTGCTTTCTGTTCCCAGAGTCAGAACAAAGCACGATGAGGCAGCATTTAGTTTCTCTGCTCCACAACTCTGGAACAGACTTCCAGAAGATCTCAGGTCTGCCCCAACTGTAAACTCATTTAAAACCAGACTTAAAACTTTTCTTTTTAGCGCTGCTTTCAATTAAGCTTTGCACTGCAGCTCAATCTGGGGCCAATTAATTATTTTCACACTGCCATCACATTATAGATTATTTAATTTTACCTTATTTAATTTTTTACTTTATCCTAAATGTTGCTTTATTTTGTTCTTATTGTCTTTTAAATGTTGTTTTAATGCATTTTGTTTGTGTAAAGCACTTTCAATCGCTTTTGTGTTTGAACGGCGCTCTATAAATAAATTTGCCTTCCCTTGCTTTTTTTTTTTTTTAAAGTAAGGCTAAAAAAGAAAAAAAAAAATACAAGATACAAAAATACAAGAAAAGCAGTACAAGTATATTTTTTATTGAAGACATCGGAATTTGTTTTAGACAGTTCTGGATTCTCATCTTCAGTGCTGGTAGTAGGAGGTTTTGACTGATGATCTGGATAATAAAAGCCAGATGTGTTTATACTGAACAGAGAGAGACACAAGAAAAGAGAAACTGAAAGACAGACAGAAAAAAACAGACAGACAGTGATTCAAGGACTCTCGCCCTGTGATGATGAGTCAAAATAATCTGAAACCATGACCGCATTTCTTACTCAGCCAGCATCACACATACAGACCCAATAATGACTGTGAAAGGCAGGAAGTCGGCACACAGCATTTGGCGGCTGTTTGGGGGGAATGCAGCAGACTTCCACCGATGACCCAGACTCAAGAGTGCTGCTGCAGGGCCACTGGTCTCGTTTCCACCAACACAGTGCGCGTGCTTTTGCTCAGCCATTGCTCAGCTCCACCATTCTGAGACCTCCCTGTGTTTCCACAAGCTAACAAAAGATGAAAGGAAAGAAATCAAGCTCATATCCCGGACGAGCCCACAGTTGTTATGACCCAGCCTAGGGAAAGTGGGCGTTCAAGGTGTTCAACGTGTGTTCAAGGTTTCCTGCACACGCCCGCTCCCAAGAAAGGGCAAAAACACATAATTACAGTAAAAACAGATACTAATATTTATTTACAAAGATATATATATATATATATATATTTACACACACAGAACAACACATAGCACAGAAAAGCTAGCATACGAAAACCGGGTTAACAGAACACACACAGTAGCCTGCGCTACGACTTGAATGGGAGAAATGACAGAACAGTTAGTACTACAACCGGAATTAGCAGCAAACACAAAGTAGCCTGGCATGAAAGTCCGAATGGACATAAACACAAAGTATCCTCACTAGGATCACCAAGCGCCAGCACAACAAACCGAATGAAATGATGGGCAGAATTACACAAAATAATACAAACACAGAAACATAAAGCAACATTGGTTGGGAGCAGGTGAGGCAGAGAAACCCCGACACCGAGTAGCTGTCAGCTGGGCTCTTTGAATCCCCGCATCTTCTGCATCGGCTATATAATGTTTAGGCAATAATAACACAGCAATAACAGATAAACAACAATGTGTGTGTTCCGTCTCCTGGCCCATGATATCTCCTTCCTTCGCTCCAGATCAGCAAGGTTTTGGGTTTGCAGTTTGACTCCAGCACCAGCTCCAGCCCCTGACAGAAAAGGGTTGTGGGTGGCCCTGCTTTCTTTCCTGGACAAAGAGATTATTCATGGGTGTCACTGATGAGGAAATCCTGCAGACGATAAACCACAGTGCATAGATCAAAATAATCTCCTTGTTCTTAGTGTCAGTTATTGACACAAACAAATGATCATGCAACCACATGAGATCCTTACACACCGTTCCACTTCAGCAAGAGAAAAAACAGTTTTTGGCATATTGAGGACATCTCAATTTTCCCATTTTCACTCAGTTTTTGTCATCTGATACACATTGGTATGAATACCCAGCTGGTTTACTGCGCAAAGTTTTCCATAAAAATCAGACTTTGAAAGTAATATTCTGTTTTCCCTTTCAACACCTTATCCACCATTGACAAAAAGAGACGTCTCATCTGGTTTCTTTCAGAGGACTTGAGGACTCTCACTTTGGTCCATGGTTGTGTCAGCCGTCACACTTTTCTCTGTAACCACAATGCAGAAACCAGATGCAGACGTGCAGAAGCTGAGTTCATAATTTGAATTTTCCAACAGAAGACATCTGGGTCACCACTGGAAGTTGTGCTTCTCTGTTTTTTGAAATAAGACTCACAAGTTTCCAAGGATTGTCATTTGAAATTGTGATGTATGTGTGTGAAATTGTGATTTGGAAACTGTTATTAGGGAAGAACTTTATAAACTACCATTTATAAGTAATTACTAGCTTTTGCTTGGCTTAGTAAGTTGTTAAGGACTTGTTTGTCTTCATGGAGCAACAGCAAAGAATCTTCTTCCTAACAGTCCACAGCAGTTTAGTATTGAACTGAACAGTTTAACACCTCTGGACAGAAGAGGCACAAAGCTCCTCAGCTGAAATACAGAGATAAACAGAAACCATTTTTTTCTGTCTCGTAATACCTCAAAATGCTGATTTTAGAGATTTGTAAATCTGTATGCAGTTCCGGTTTTGTAAATGGCTTATGCTACTACTGGAAACGCCTCCAGAGATAGCTGATACTATATTTTGTGACTAGCTATAATTTAATACAGTTCACATTTTGTACATTACCTTTTGCCTTCCTGACTCCCTTATCTCATGTCATATTGTGTATAAAGAGCAAACAGACCCTTTCTTAGATTTCACATCTCATCGTACAGTATGTCAAGATTTGGTCAGCTCTATCACAAATAAACGCCTATAACAACTCATAGGTGAGGATAGAAATTGATTGGATTTCTAAGTAAGTAAGGTATGTTACTTTCTTGTCAGATATGGTTTTCTTATCATATTTTGCAGCAGAAGAGTTCACTGAGTGAAAATGTTTCCCATTTTCACTCAGTGAACTGGCAAATCATTCTTAGATTAGACCAGTAAGGACTCTCACCCTGTGATTAGTCAAAATGAACCTGAAACTATGACTGCATTCTTACTCAGTCAGGTTTCCAGACAGAAGGAGGATTACCTGATGTTAACACTGCTATGTACAAGCAACCGCATTCTAATCTTTTACTCATGTGGCACGCACTGGATATACGTTGTAAAGATGCGTTTGGTAAAAAAGCATATAGAATTGGGTATTTGCAGATCCATTTTGGGTCACATGCAGATGTGGAAATAAATTATATATCGGATATCTGCCAATGCAGCTGTAATCTAAATCCACAGATCAGAATTTCCTTGCCATTCAGACTCTCGCATAATAAAATGAGACACTTTTACTGTATTCACATATGAATGACATGAGCCATGTTTTCATAAATTTGTGCATTGCTGCATAGTTAGGAGTTTGAGTTGTGTGTTGCTGAAAGTGTAATGTGAACTAAAACTTTAATCGTTCATATCTGTCTGATCTGCTCATTTGTTTTTGAATTGAAATTTGTTTAAAATGCTTGAAAATGACTCTTGTACTTGCTGTGGATCTTGGACCAAAGCAATACAGCAATTTAAAAATAACAAGGTCCTGGTGTTTGCATCACAGTTTTGGAACGTCTCAGCAGGCATCAGCCAGTAAAGAGTAATGAAAGGACAAGAAAATGGGTTTCATCGATACTGCTCAGCTGCCAGCGAGCCAGAGGAGATTGAACAGTTTTGGCTCCACATAAGAGCTAATAAATCTTCTTTCTCTTACTTGTGAAGAGCCCTGGGTTCCATTGAGCTTTTCTGCTAGAAGATTATTTTGAAATACTCATTTTGCTCAGTCACTCTTATAGTTTGTTGCCCCCTGTTGTTGTCCATCTACGATATCACAGCTGCGCACAGTGACAATGGTGTACATGTAGTCATACGCTCAATTTGGTGGTGCATTTACTGCTGCACATCAACATGGTTCCTGCCTGCTGGAAATGTACAGCTGGCAAAGATGCGATTTCCACCCTCTCCGGAAATAGTGCAAGTCCAGCACTTTCTAAATAACTTGGCTATTTATAACAGAATTGGAAGCAGTGAAGGTGAGAGCAGCACTTAAATTTGATAAAGGTCTGCTGTGGTAGCTGGCTGACCTCCATCAAAATGTTCATTGCTGCATAATCAATGTGTTGGAGCAGCTTGTTTGACAAAGACAAAGGCAGACGAGGCAGGAGTTTATGCACGATTCTGATGGACAGCAGTTAGATTGTTGGAGGTTCCCTCCTTCTGAGGGAATTCTTGGCTGGTGATGCTGAGCTTGAGGGTGGAAATGGCCTGGCAGAAGCCCAGCCTCTACGTACAGAGAGTGTTGCTGAGTGGACACTTTAGCAGTGTGGCGAACCCCAACCATTAGATGATTGCCTCTGAGGTTTTGTGAGGAGATTGGGACTTATGTCTTAAGCATTTGCCCCGCAGTATCATGATGATGAGAACTTTGATGCCCGCAGTCTACCACAACATCCTCGGAGCTTCATAAAAGTGTCCACTGTGATCTGACCCGCCGAGAAGCATGCAACTTTAAAAATACCAGAAAATATGATGCTGTGACGTGTGGTGAGAGAAACTTTCAGAAGACTCTGAAAGTTTCATCAAGGTTTTTGTTGTGCTTGAATAAAATTGCTGCTTTATTTCCCCATCAAAATTCCAGATAAAATCAAGATTGAAAAAAATGACCACATCAAATAGCAGGTTGTTAGTTCTGCAAAACACACAACCAGACTCTCAATCATACAAGAAAATCGATAGCATAGATACCAACTGCGCTCAAGTCTGTCTGCTGCACATCAGTGTTTTGCAAAGCCTTCAAATTGAATACCATCTTTCCCACCTGGAAGTAACTAGCAATTTGTTCTTGGGGAAATGTTTTGCTGATAATCAAAATATCTCAGAGCAGCCGTGTGTGCACATTTATGTATGAAAATCTTTGGGTATTTAGAACATAAGATTGATTGTCCCTTTTGGCGTATGTTGTGATTAGAGTGTGTAGCATGTAACTTTGAGTGTAACTTTGTGTGTGCGTGTATACAGCACATTGAGGGTATTTTATAGAACAAATACAGCTGACAAATTGGTACTGACATGGGAACAACAGATCAGATAAATTATAGTGTTTCAGCTGCTTTTGTTCATTATTTTTTGACAGTAAACCTTTAGCTGATGGGACTGAAAACAGTGATGCCCTTGAAAAACTTAAATTTACAGAGACTAACACAACTACAATCTTCTTCCACCGTCTCAGCTCATCAAGAAAATTAAAGGGCTAAGAAAAGCACATATCTGTGTGTTTATCATTGCTGTGTCACAAACTATAAAGTTAAACTTGGCACCAGGCCATCACAGTTTAATAAATTCCAATTTGTAAAAGCCTCTCATAAAAATATGCAGTCTCATCAAAATGTTTACATTATTCTGTTTGTTTCCTTAGATGAGGAGCTTTGAACTTAAACAGGAAGAGGAAATAATATTGTCTTGGTAAATTATTACTAAGGAATATTTATGAAACAAAAATCTCGGCCTACTTATGTATAGATTTTTCCTGATGTGCTCATGGAGCATTTATTGGAGGCTCAAAAAGTTTTGTAACACATTAAAAAAAAAAAAAAAAAAAAAAAAAAGCAATAATCAGTGTTCAGTGTGTTTATATAACCAGGTTTATATAGATATTTTTTTCTTCAGAAGATCAGAATTTCAGTTTGGCCTTCATGCTCTGAGTGACTAAATCATGCTAAATTTGGCTTATCTGACATCTTTATTTGGTGGATCAGTTCAGGATGAAATCAGGACTTTAATACACTTAAAGCAGGCATTATGGCTTAGAAATATGCTTCAGCTAGTTTAGATTGGAAATTGCAGCCTTTATTGGCAGTCAGAACCTCCAACATGCGTCACAAAGTTCGTAACTTTCTGACTCTGCCGGCCTGCCAGGCAGAGTCAGAAATCTCCCACTTCATGCAGCGATTGGCCAGGTGTGTTGAGGTCTGAAAGTGAGGAGGGTTTTAATTTTTCTCTCAAACTCTATTTTTTTCTTTCAGTCACAGTGTTCATGCTCCACGGAGAGATTTGAGAGTGAATTTGTGCCCGTTTTCTCCATTTATATGTGCGTGAGATCACAAAAATACACAGAAGACACACAATTCCTGTTAAGAACCTCTCCCCTTTTCTAAAATGAAAGTGTGTTTCGTTTGCTACATTAATATGAGTAATTGCATTGAGATTGCATTGAGATTACAAAAATATGCACAAACACACACACACATACCACTCTCCTCTCTCTACAATGACTTCATAGAAATAATGAACATATCTGCTTGTCCTCTTAGTATAACTAATCCATATAATTACTAAAATACATCCAGAAAGTTTTGTCCCCCCTGAATATACTTTTACATACAAAATAAAATTAAAAAAATAAAGGAAATGAGAGCGATAATATTAAATGTCACTGATGACAATCTGTACTTAACTCTCCACAGTGGGTTGTTGTGACATGTTGCTTGCTTAACCCTTTTTTCATTCACTGAATAAAAGAACATTGGGCCAAGATAGGTGACATGATTTCAAACTTAATGAAAAACTATTGAGTTTGGGAAAAATGACGGTGTGTCCGTTTGCGTCAATGACTCTCAGTTTCTCAGAAAGTCCTGCAGAAATGAGTAAATCTGTCTGCCTGGGGTGTTGCAGGTAGCAAACACATCTCAGTGAGGCAACAGATAAAGAAGTTAAGATAGATAAACCTGTAGATATTTGCCAGGCAATAATATTATTTCTGTTTCTTCTGTCTAAAGAAATGTATTAAAATCTGCAACTCATCTTTTATTTCTCATGTGATTTGGTTGATTCTAAGCTCCTAAAACCCATCAAAAGCTCTCCAGTCATTGGAAAATATCTCATGCATTCAAAAGGAATCCGCAATATGACATTTTATCATAAAACGCAACAAACTGAGTGACTCTGGAATCTACAAAAAGCCTTTCCTTTCCTTTATACATGCTATATTTATAGAAAATAAGTCTTTTAATGGGAAGAGTTCAGAATTGAAGCCAAGACCGGCACTAAGGCTTTTAATGGGAAGAGACCTTTTCCTCATAGTATTGTCCTGTTTTGTTTGCCCAGACATCTGACATTAGACAGGGTCTTTGAAAGCAGCAAGAGGTTTCTGATAATATGACTTGGACTTGGACTTCTTTTCTGAGGCATCAAGGTCACCGCCAGCCCCCCTGCAGAGAAAGAAAAGCTACCAGTTATAAAACGGCCTTTTGCACATGAAAACATCTTTCTAAGCCCCTGCTGCTGTCCATACATCAATAAAAAACATCCACAGAACAGCTGTGGTTTAGCTGGTATGTGCTGTTGAAGGTCACTGGTCCTCCGGCAGTTTTCCATCGCATCCACTAAAAGCAAAATATGCAGCTAAAGAGCAGGCTGAGTAATCAATGTGTGGTTCCGGCCAAATAATGAACCCTCTAATAATTACCAGAAACCTTATGTTGTGTAAGATATTCAAGTATTCTGCATTTCTCATCTTAATGTACTTTCTGTCTCATTACTGGAGTCATAGATAGTAACTAAGTACATAACTGAAGTACTATATTTAAAGAGGACTTCAGCTAAGATTCCTTACATGTCCTCTCTCGTCTCTCCCAGGGATAGAAACATTCATCTGTCAAATGTTACTCTGCCGATTCATGTTTTACATTTAACATCAGATAAACTATCACCAATATCATCTTTCCTTCCTTATTTTCCGTCCTCCTTTCTTCCTTCTATAATTATGATTTAACATTGTAAATTGATTGATCTTAACAGTTAGCTTATACTTTTGAGTGCATTTACCTGATTATTTAAATATAACAAAGGGTTTCAGGTGTTCTAACACAATTACAAAAAGGTGCTGTGTCAAATCGAATTTCCCCTATGGTGGATTAATAAAGGTACCTCTTATCTTATTATCTTATCTCTAATAATCTCATGATTAATTAAGGACGAGCTAAAAGGTTGTGACATTAGGATGGTAGAATAATGGCTGCTGAAAATGGGGCTTTTATAAATTAGACATTTCCAGCAATAATAGCGATTTGCAACATTATTAATGTTTAATACCACCTCTGTGAATGTCTGTGGGTGTGGGCGAGTCTGCCTTTTTTTTTTTTTTTTTAATAAATGCTACTACTTATTCTTGACAGTTAACTGAAGAAACCCTTTGGATGAATGGTGAAACATCTTTAAGCTATTTTTTTTCTTCTCCAGCCCAGTGACTCAACGTCAACCCTCTAGACTTCTTACCACCTGTGTGATTGAGATGAACCTCGGAGCACACCTTGGTGAATAATAGTATCAATTTCAATCTAAAATATTAAAATTTCTGGATGATTTTAAACTTTCGAGTGCTATTATTATTATTGTTTTATTAATGTATAGCTGGGAGAGATGCAAATAGGCTGCACTGTGTTCGCATTTTCCCTGAATCACCGTGCAGCTAGGAGTCCTCATCAGATCCAGCATGAGAAGAGAGATGCTTTCTTAGCTGGACAGACCTATCGCTCCCAGTGGTAGCAGTTATATTTATAGGGTCATATGTTTTTCTGCTATCATAAATCTGAGCTCACAGAAAATTTCACAGTTCATGGACATGAAGCGAGTCCTTACAGTAGAGTCAATAATTGGCAGAAGATTGTATGGATTTGCTGAGAGTGCTGATCGTAATCATTGACCTATTTGATATGTGAGTAATTTGTGGGTTTATCATAAACTGTGGAACACACACAAAATGCGATCTCATTATCTGGATATGGTAGTTGGATAAAGACATCCGATGTCAGCACTTGCATAACACTTTGCATTAAAATTGTCATTGTTATCTGGATTGTGCCTGCACTTCACTGCACTATTACAGCCTGCGTTTCCTCCTTCCTCCAGATGAGCTTCATCAATTTTTAAGATCTAATAACTTTTTTGCATGGGTTGTCGCTGTCCAGCTTCCAGTTGCATGTACCCAAGTCACAACTCTTGATTCAAAATAATTTTATTAACAGGAGTGAGCAGGAATAAGAGGCGATGTGATGTTTTCAACTTGTGGGCAGATTTTAGCTCACATTTGTTTGCCAGCTGTAGGATTGTATCTGTACTTGGCTTGTTGTAAATGAGATCTGATCACATTGCGAACCGATCACGTGTAGATTGCATTTCATTCTTAGCGAGCATTTACATTTTACATTAACATGCTTTTTTTTAAGCTGTGTAATGTGTTTTGATACAGATTGCATTTTAATACAAGGTGTAAATTTGTGGTTTGCCTTGGATGTAGGTTCTGACAATTTTTTTTTAGCATGAGCACTAAATTTAAATGATTGATGGTTTCTGATTCTTTCAAAATGTTTGTTTACAATACTATGTTCAGTTTTACAGCTAGACAGGATAGTTTAACTCAGATTTTATGGGAAACACCTGCTACCAAAGCAATTTAGCTACTAGACTGAAAAATATTCAGAGAAAAAATGTCTGTTTGTCACATTGATCATCTGAGTTTTTTGGGAAGACTTGCCAGAAGTATTGTAGAGGGAAAAGAGCACGAGTCAAAATAAACTTTGTAAATAAGTCCCAAAATAAGGCTTAACAGATAGCTCTCTTGACATTGGCCATAGCCAAGGTCCTGCAGTGCGGGAGATATTTTCATCCTGAGAATTGTGGTGGACCATGAGATCCTTGAGCAGTGAGGAGGAGCAGGGAGTATTTCTGTAAATAATCGAAAAATAGGTTTGAACAGAGGAACAGCTGTGGGCTGATTGTGGTGTAGTGGTGTGAACTGCAGATCATTTGATGCCACAAGACGCAGGAAGATTTTTAACATTAACCCTGTGCAAAGGAACCATCTGTAAAACTTAATTTCTGTAAAAGTTCCTTGTCATCTCGCATTCAAGAATTACTAGAATTATCGCAGTTGGTATTATTATATATTATATTTAATCAGCTCAATACAAGATTATACACTAGGCCATTAAGAGAAAGAAAAGTCCTGTGTGCTGCTTCCTTTTTGGATTTGGTCCCTTAGATCACTACACATACATCCATGAAGATATTTTCATTATATTTTGTCTTGGCACTAAGCCGTTGCTTTCCATAATATTACTTTATGATAAGGTTGGGTCCAATTACATATTAACCATTTTTCTGGAGATCCAATTTATATTTAAAGCAAACAAGAGCTGCATCACTGGTATTATTTTTGTGTACTTCATGTGTTTGGGCAGTTGGTCAGCTCAGACAAAAGAAAAAAAGACTCTAATGCAAATGCAATGCAAATACTTTATGCTTTATATGTTGTGCTGGGGGAGCAGCTGATTAGAAGGAAAATGACTCCATGATGTATTTATAATGTATTATTTAATGCATCTGTGGTCTGGAGCCATTCAAAGCTACAGAAAGTAAGATGGATTACAAGCTTCAAATTTGGATAAATACAGATACCAAAACCTCTTCTGTTATCACCTAGGGCCTTTTGAACAGATCTGGTATGGTTAAAAAATCTGATACCAGTACCCCCAGTTTGGAATGTCCAGTTCTACGTGCTCTTGCAGTCCTTGTCACTGTTTGGTCCCCAGGCTTGGACAATGAGGGGTGGAGACATGGAGGTAGCCATGTGCTACCTCAGTGACATGAAAGCAGCACTCTCCTCTTTCGCCTGTAGCAGTTGGGTTTATATTACATGGGTTGCTCACACTATGCAGTCAGATCCTGCCCTTTCTGTGCAGGAACTCTAACTGACCAGTATGAGTCACTGGTGCAGCCTGCAGACACAGGCAATTGTGTAACATATGACGCACAACCATGCAAGTACTTTATCTGATATAAATCTTTGACTGACAAAGTAAATTTTTATTTAAAAAAATCTGGGTTTATCTTAGCAAGGCTTTCGAGCTAACTCTATAATCCTGCTGATTTGCTTGTAGCTGATCCCATGAGTGATGGTTGTAAAAAGTACTTGGGCCATGATCAAGCATGATAATCCCCAATTCAGGAGCCACTCAGGCATTAATATCTGTTCATAGAAATCAGTGCATGTTACTTGTGTTGCAAAATTCTGGGTTTGTGGTGCAAGTTGCGGTGAAACTTGGAACGCTTAGAGCACATAAATATTTAGGAAAAGCAGAAATTTTTCCATGTATGGAACACATGCTTGTAACGCTGAGCACCTGAAGACATATTAGGCATGCACAAGGATAAACATGTTTGTACATGGAACCTATATTTTATGTAAGCCAGCATGAATTTGTATCGGTGCAAACACATGTACGTGTATATGTGTGCTTGTATTTATTGTAAAGACACATTGTGAGGCTTGTCAAGTGTTATGAATGTTGCTGTGCAGAACAGCAAATCAGTTTTACGATGACTTCCAGCATCTATTTCATCAGTTTACACTCTGCGGTTCATTCTGCAGCTACACACACTGTGCTATTATTTTTAAGGCATCAAAATCTGACTGATTTTTCCTCACAGTGTTTTAATTAATCTGGCCTTTTCACAGCAAATTCAACTTCTAATTCAAAAGCCTATATTACTCAGAGAGCCCTTAGTTCCTACATGCTAATTGGAAATGTTGACTTGCTGCATCCTTGTTGGGTCTTTAAATCTCCCTTTGTGCTGCCGATTCTGAAAAACCAATTAATGATTTATTTGACCAGTCTCTCTCTCTCTCCTTCTCTCTCTCTCTCTCTNCCCCCCTTTTCACTTTTGCTATACTCATTCCCTCAGTCTCTGTCACACACCATCCTCTCATTCCTACTCTCTGTCCCCTTCATTTAGGAGATGGTTTCTTATACAGCTATTTTTTTTAATTAGAGTGAAAAGGTGCTGTTCAATTTGAGCTCAGGTAATGGATCAATGCGCTGGCTGATGGTGATAAGAAACAACTAATTTCAAGGAACATTGGTTTTTGGAGAGCTGATAGTGTGAGGTTGAATAACTGGATATTCATTTCATTAACAGCGTGTTCATGATGAATTTTTGAGTGAAAGGGGATTAATCGAATATTGCTTCTCATAAATTCTGAACATTTCTTGAGTTATTATGGTAACAATCACTAGGGAGACTGCCTAATTAATTAAAACCACATCTTTTAAAACTTGTCTCAGTTTAACCCACCGAAAAAAATCAGCAAGTTTTTGGTGCCGAAAAAACCAGCAAGGGATCTGGGTTTTCTGGCCGAGTACCAATGTTTTTGTGGTGGAAACGGCCAGAATTGATCGCAGTTTGGCTGTAGCATTGACCTCCGTCCTTCAGAACTTGGTATATGGCAAGGCAAGTTTATTCGTATAGCACCAATCAGACATAAGGCAATTCAAACTGCTTTACACAGACATAAAAGGCATAAAATTAAGATAAAGAAAAGTAAATTAAAATAGACTCAATAAAACAAGTAGTTTAAGAAGGTTTAAACAAAATTTAAACAATAAAATTGAAAGTTGAAACAAGTGCTACAGTGCAGAGATAAATACCCTCAGGTTTAACTAAAGTCAGTGGTGAACAGACACATTTCCAGCCTGTATGTGAGCAAGACATTAGGTGCTACTAAAGACCTAAAGTTCTCAACTAAAATAAAAATGGCTTTACCAGAGAAGGACTTATGTGGCTCCTTCTGCTGCTCCCTCGCTCATTCCCACCACGCAAGTCACGTTTATGTTGATTATTGTTAACTTAGATTTTTTTGTTGTCTTGTTTCATTTTTTAAATTTTTTCTCAGCACTGCTTCACGTTGTGACTAATTCAGAGTTCTGAGTTCATTTATTTTTTTCATTTTGAGAGAATGTCTCTAAAGTCTCTCTTGAGTATTTAAAAACGGCCGAGGGAAGCTTGTGTCTGCCATTCTGTGATGTTCGGCCTTACGAGCTCCACCCACCAGTTCCTGCACCGTCGGAAAGTACCTACCGTGGAGCGAGAGCTAAAAAGTTCCTGTGGTGTGAAAAGCATTATTGAAAAATACCAGCTCAAAGCTCACTTTTCTGTAGCTCACAATGCATATTTGATAGACTACCTGATACCTATATTTAAATAGATCCTAATATTATCATAATTGCTTTTATAGAAGAAAGAGGCTTATACATTAAAAGATGTGGATTGTCATGAATGCTTAATGGCCCCTTAATGGCTTTCATATTCAAATAACATCATCATGAATAACATCATTGCATATTTTGAAAGATTTATAGTGCACAAGTCCCTGCACTCACATTTAATAATATAATTGTATACATCTTATACTTTATCTGCAACTTAAAGATTTGCCATGCTGAATTTAATCAAAGTTGAGCATAGTGAGCATACAGCATTAATCCCTTAAAACTCCACCAAGATCTTTTAGACCAAATTGTAGTAATAGTGTTAATTTCAATGACAGTGTGAGTCAACAATAATTTCTACCAGACCAAAGATTATTGTTGACTGATTCACCAGATTCAGCTGCGCTGTAGCATGTTGTTTCGGTGTTCCCTCCCAGCTCGTCTTAGTGAAGTCTGATAATTGTTAGCCAACATGATCATAATCTCAGCCATGTATTTAGCCTTGATCCCTACTGAGGAGAGTCTTATCATAACATCTTCAACTTTGAATACTTATAACACAGTCTGAAACATTTTCATGTACCAGGTTTAAGTATTATATTGTATTCAACACTCTCCACCCTAATGTGTATGTTACAGACATACATCACCCCCACAAACCTCTGTCTACAGAATAAACCCCATGGATATATCAACTTGATTTCCCTTAGGAACAAGGCATGCTGGATATCCAACATCCGGCCCTGTACTACGGAAATTCTTCAGCTTGTTAAGCATCTCTGTTCATATTAAGAAGCCATTTTTAACCAGCTTGATGAGGCTAAGATGACAGATGTTTCAGTTCGTTCAGAAATTCATTTTTTGGCTGAAAGCTGCAGAGGACAAGCAGCTTCCTCTCTGCTGTGTGCACAACATAGTGCCACGGAGGAACAATATGTCCAGGTTGTAGCTGATAATTTAGTTTTGACTGAGCCCCATGGATCTAAACTGCATGTAAAAATGTTGCTTTAGAGTGAAAGACTGCACACTACATAACATGTGACCCCAGACGATCTCTGCTTCATGATACCGTTCCTCAGTAAGACGCTTGAAGAGATAAGCCCTCAGTAACGCAGCACAAGCCTGTACAACTAACCTAAAACACTCCCTAACGCTCACTCACTCACAAACACTCACAAATACATACACTTTTTTTTTTTACCAGGAAGATCATTTCGGAATCTATTACTCTTCAAAGAAGACATGGGTGGATTAAAGGTCCTATTATACTTCATCCAGAGCAGAAATTTCAAGGCAAAAAAAAAAACATCTTTTGTTTTGGTTGATTCACTACTTCCTCTGCTGATGGAGCAACACATTGCTAGCCAGCATTGTTTGCAAAACACTTGCACACTTTTGAGCTTGTCCCCAGATATCCACACAAGATGTTATAATTCCCAAATGAACACATAAATCTCCTGGAAATTAGGGGTCAATGATCCAGGCTTTTGCAAAGTTACCAGGAGAAATGATTGCTCAAATGTCAAGAAAAGAATGAAGTGCAAGCAAGAATGTCAATCTGGATCTGGTGATAGGTGACTCACATCGCCTGATGTGGCATTAAAATCAATTCCAGTTCTTAAGGACTGTACTGCCCATGGTGTTCTCAGACATGTTCTCAGTCCATTCTCTGTTCGCTCTGTTTCTGGACCTGAGTCCAAAAACTTGTTCCCATTAATTTGATTTGGAGTGAAGAGCTTGTTCTTTCTATTATATAAAATTGTTTTATACTTTGTCACCTGGTGTCCTAGTAGTTGATGGACCAACATCATGGGTTGGATATGTGGATGTATTAAAAGAACTGCACCCAGTGTTCAAAGACTTATTCATTCCTATGAAAGTTGCTCTCACAGAATTTTCAGGCTTCTACAATTTTGGCTAACAGTGCATGAACATTAGAATCTTTCTCTGACTGAGCTGTTGAACATACATGAACAAAATAAATACAATATGTTACTAAGACTCATGCTGGAATATTTATGACAAAAAAAAAAACAAAACGATTTTGAGCCAGCGTCATGTGACAGTTACAACCACTGTGGTTACCAGCCTGAAAATGGTGCACCACACTCAGTGATCTCTGAGTGAACCCATATTAACTGCTTCTGTTCTCATTTGTGGCTTCCTGTCTCTTCCTCCTCAAGAGGCCTAACCAGAGTCTACTGTAACCAGCTTCCCATGTGAAAACTGTCTGCACTTGCCAAAAAAGTCATATATCTCCTTCATCATAGATACCCACACTCCCATTCCCCATCTGCTGCTCCTGTTTTTTTCTGTGTGTCTGTGTGTGGTAAGCATGACTGAACATATCAGTTAACTTCACTGCTGTCTTACTGTTGCTTACTGAGGAGCATCAAACAGCAAAAGTGGCCAAACTAGAGGAATTTTCATCTCCACAGTATTCACATTATAGTTGGATGTGAACTAGGCCATTCAAAGCTGACCCGACACTGTATCCCTATGGAATTACCCTTTAGCTGTGTTAAATCAGGACAAAGAACTCCAGGAGGATTTTTGTTGTCCTGCCTGTCCCCATGTACTGCAGCTTAACAGTGAAGATCCTGCAAGTCCATAATCAGGGATTAATGTGGGCCATAAAACCACAGTAACAGGTGGCCCGGTGTGAAGTGGCCTGCCTATAGGGAATGGACAAAGGACTGAGCTGTATGCATGCTGAGCATACCAAGCTCAAGCACAAACTATTTGGTAACAACATCAGGAAGAATGAAAATTGATTTTAATAGTAGACTACAACATGTAATATGTTGTTTATCATTATGTTTCTTTCACTTTCTGTATACACGATTACTGTGTGTTTATCTTATGGAGAAGAGAGTTAAGTGTTACAGTATGTGGTACAGAGGAACTGCCTGACTCTTCACAAAAATAAGGACAGGAAACATAAAACACAAATTATTAGGAATTGTTTAGGATTCATAACTAATTTACTAAATGTGGGTGGCTTTTTGCTATTTTGATGCTGTTTAAATGTTTTTGGTATTTAAATGTGAGTGGTATTATTATAAGGCTAACATAATCTCCTTTAAATCTTTCATATTTGTAAATTTCTCAAAGTTAATTGCCCTGAGGAGAAAACATGGACCTCCATCAAGTTAGGTTGCAATTTCTATTACACCCTATTTTCCCATAAAGCTAAGAATTTAAATAGGAAATGCTTTATGTTTAAAGCTGCAACCAACAGCACATTTGTAATATAAGTGATCCCCAACTACTTGCTTCTTCTTGCCTGATGGTTTACATTACTGTAGCAAAAAGCTGGTGTAATGCTTCCATCTCCTTAAACTCAAAATATCAAGATAAGGAGACCTTTTAAATCCTGACGCAGCTTTTTGAATTGCTGTGAGCTTTAAATTCCTGCCTCCAGAAATTCAGTTTTGAACATTGTTGATACCTATAGAAATACATCCAGTAAGATGAATCTATAGGCCCTGAAATGCCCTGAAAGCTTTGTTTTTGTTTAGTGCTTTACTTCTGTAAAATTCTGTAAATTTTTTACCTCCCACATTTGAACTTACATGTCTACAGACGTGGGTGAACACACGCACAGTTTTTGGGGTGCTGAAATCTGGCCAGTCACAACAGAACAGGCTTTTCAGGAGTGGTCTTGTAGAGACAGTGCCTACAATGGCCTGTTTGCACTCAGTGTGCTCAGTGGTTCATTGTGTCTTTTTTTTTCCACATTAAAGTTTTTTTTTTTTTTTAATGCAAAATGAAAGTAAGAAATCTCTACTAAATATCTCCTTTAACAGGTTTATTTTCATATCAGTGTGCAATACCTCTACAAGGCTCATAAAGATCATGCAGGGGTGTAGCCTGGTTGAAATGAATGAAAGAATGTGGCTGCATGGCTCTAATTGCCCCTGTTGAAATGTTAAATCTGGCGCTACTTTTTTATGAAATCCATGTTGTGTTACCATGGTACATAAATTGAAACACTTATCTTTACAATACAATGCAATGATAATTTGCTAGAGAACAATAAACAGTATGTAATTAGAGCTAATACTGTGTGTCGCTCCAGATCTACTGTTGATTAGACTGTCTTCAGACTTCATTTTCACAGCATGATTTATTTAGCTATTACACCAAATTGCAATATAGCTTAATTTACATACTTTCATTTGAGGAAACAATAACTCATTTGCAGCCTTCGGGTTTGCTTATTGAATGTTGTAGCATTGTATTTGTAGAATTATGGGTGTTTTTTAAGTTAGTGGTGGGTACAGGTAGTTCACCAGCCAGTCACGGCTCTGTTTTAGATCTCAGGCTGGTTCTCGGGTGCCGAAGAACAGCTGCCCACTAATTCTAACAGTTACAATGGGTTAAATGCAGAGGATAAATTCTCGTGTTTGTTTGTAAAATGTGCTTGGCAAAGTTCTGCTTCAGCCTGTGCTGTCTGGAGACACTTTTGTGTTTTGGAACAAGATCCCAGTGTGCCTGTTCTGAATCACTGTGAAAACTGCCAACAACAGAAACAGGAATCCACATGGCTGAGTACAAACAATCTGACAAGTTGCACGCTGTAGTTTAGTGGCCAAATTTCAAAAGAAACATTCCGATGAGGATGTAAATCTCAGAGATGTTTAGCATATGAAAGCTATACAGTGAAACATCTTGTCAGTATGTACATGCACCAAATATAATGTACATGAGGTGTTGCGTAATCAGAGTAGGCGAGGAAATGCAAGCGAAGGTGACTTACTCTGATTGTGACATTTACACACCTGAATAAATCAATTTACAATTGCATAATCTAGGTATGTTATTCTTCGCAAGTTTACTCCAATTGATGCCGATTTCAGTCTAATAAAGATGTTTATATTGCATTTTAAAAATTACTATTGTCTTAATTCCAAGTATAATTGACATTTTAACATGCATGTAAACGTGCTGAGCATTTGGGTGGAGCTGGTGCAGCAAAGAGCGCCAGAATTAGCATGTTGGTAAGGAGCCAAATTCCTTCATTCATAAATGTCTGTTACCTACTTCTTTTATTGTGTGTTAGTTATTAATAAATCTGATATATAAGCCTGCTTAGTTTATCATCCAGTTTATTTAAATGGGAAGTTTTAACCTGTCACATACATTCTAAAGGCACAGTGCCTCAAAGCAGCCTCCTCCTCCTCAGGCTCAACTCTGCGTCTCACAGGTCCTCCCTGGCTACATCTGAATAATTTCTTTATCATAACCCTTAGTTTTTGCTGTTCCATTGTTTTTGACACTCTAAAGATGTTCTTGTTCTGATACAGCATTAATGATTTCTGCTATGTTTTCCCCCCGAATTTTTTTGTTTCATAGTTACAGCACTTGTTATGACTTATTCTTCCTTTCTTTAATGCAGCGCTCTAAGGCTGGCTGAAACAGGAAATTGGCACCATTGGCCAGTGTCTTTGTTTTTAGATTTGTCAGGATGAACACAGCATAACTGGGGGCTGTTTTCTAGAGAAACCCCTTGTTTTGAGTGTTGTTTATTGCTGAATATATGATTTGATTGTAATGTATTGTTATTGAAATTTATAATTTTGTGGTATTTATTGTGGCTGTTATGTTGTGTTTGTTGTGGCTTGCTGTTTAGTTTGGCTTATTCGACACGTGCATTTTGCTTTAGGAAGCAGTAGTTTAAATATGCTGCAACTCATTAACATGGCAGTTTTCACTGGCTTTTACTTGGGACACCAATAATGTGTCTTTAAGGGAACAAAGCTAATTAAAGCAACAGAAGCTTTATGAATGTGCTTCAGTTTCATAGCAGTGATTTAGCATGATGCTGTGTATTAGTGTGTGTTTTTATGGTAAAAAAAAAAAGTCCAATGGATTGTGGTGGATGTAGCTATCGTCCATTTCGGTAGAATGGAATTTTCCATGGTTCCATTTTTCCTGATGCAGACTGCTCCACCTTCAGTTGTCAACCGATGCATCTTTATTTTAAAAGCCATCAAGGATGAATAAGTTGCTGCATTTCTTTTGTCAATGTGACCAGTTTCAGCCATTTTAAAAGAAATGTCCATTTACAGAAAACAAATGTATGTTGACAGATAGTTCAATTTCACACCTGAACAGTTTCTATTGTATTTCAGCAAAAAAAAAAAGTTGCTTGCTACTGAATATATCTCACTAAACACTGTGTTCCATTATCTATCTGTAATATCCATCTGTCTTGTTGGTCAGGCTTGTTTGATTATATGTTATTGCATTTATGACTTACTTACCTAAAAAAAAATCCAATACAGTCAGTAAAAATATTCTTTACATCTGTCCCCCCTCACTTCATCATTTTAGTGCATTTATTTTCTTCATTATGTCCCGTGAAGCAAGACCAAGCAAGTGCTTATCATCATAATTCCATATGAATAGAGTAATTATTTACATTTGTCTCACGCTCTTTGTGATACTTGTGAGAGAGAAGGGTTAATGCAGATATTTTCACACCAAATATGGCTCAGTCAGATTAGTTACTAACAGTACAGAAGAATTTTACATTAAAATGTACCAGCATCTTATATAAAGTCAATGCGTAAACAATGAACAACATATGCTTGTTACATGGCTGCTACAATCAAACTATCAAACATATTTTTTTCTCTTCTTGCTGCAGCATGTTGTGATGTTTCACCACAAAAGGGGAGGATGATGAGTGTGTGTGTGTGCATATGTAACGTGCCGCCCCCCCCCCCCANCCCCCCCCCCAAGAGAGGTTTAAATTTAGAATGTCTTCAAAATATATTAAGCAGGAATGTGCTGCTGGATTTTGGCAATCAGTGAACAGAATTTTTTCCACAGCTGCCTCAATCAATTTGCCTCTACTATCATGCCTTGCAGCAATAATCCATAGTAAATTATCATAAAAACAAACAACACTGATGTAGCATGTAGTTCGTAATTTTGCAGGAACAGATGGCTTGAAGAAATACATGATTTGATAAATTTATGGTAATTGCTTATGTTGCTTTTTTAGTCAGACACGGCTATAAAAACGTCTGATTTTAGATGCTTTACTGTCACTCACACTTACGTTACTACAATCCACTTTAGATAAGTTACGAAAGAAGCACTAAAACTGGCAGTTTTTTGTTTATTTTTAACTTGATTGATATGAGTGGACACAAGAAGAAGAATCAGCTTTATCTCTAGTATGTGGTATTACAGGATATTGGTACGTTGGTACAAAATGCACGTAGCGGTGTAAAGATCAATATTGCATAAATCACTTGTGTTTGCTTTATAAGATGCAGCATTAAAGTAATTAATCTAAGCCAAGTATTTGCTTAGATTTTTTTAGTGAATAAATGAGATTCAGTGTTTTCACTGTCATGGTGACACCTTGTAGGTGGAGTTCTGTTTCCTTACCGGTGATTTTGCATGTTTAAGCCCAATAAATACAACCTGTATACACATTATATTGCTGTTAATCATTTTCCAAAATATACTGCTGGAGTGGTAAGTTTTAGAATTGTTTTTCCTACCTGCCATTGGGTTCAGTTCATTTCAGTTCACTGTAAAAATCAACTTGTAGAGATAAGTAATCCATCATAGTGAACACGATGTCTGTTACATTTTTTGTCGAAGTAACTTTATTTAACTGGTCCAACACGGAGCTGCATGGAAGAAAATGTATGTCTTCCCCAGGGAATATAGTCCCATGAGAAGACGGCTTTTACTGAGAAAATGACCATGCTTTTCTACAAATGTGGATAAGTGCTAGAAGCAAAACACGGAATTTTTAAGGTGGGTGTATCACCCAAACATTTGATTTTGAAATATTAGGGGATTTGGAAAAAATAACAGGAAAACTAAAATACTGTTTTATGTTTTGGAAAATGTTATCAGTGACAGAGCATGTATGCAGGATGTATATAGTTGGCTTAAACATGCACAATTGGCAACGCTTTAAAAGGGTTGAGAGTTGTTCTTAGAAAAGGAAGATGCCTTGTTTTCTGGGACTACTCACAGCAGTGGGTCATCCAAGGCCATGAGAGGCTGAGTTTAACTTGGCTCAAAGGCAGTGAAACCTGTCAGAGATTTAGACCATCTACAATAAACCATGTTCGTTCCTTACAACAAAAACCCAAGTGTGACGGAAATTAAAGGGGCAATCCACACTGAGGCTTGAGAGTAGCAGCGCTAAATGTTAGGAGCAACACAAATTGTATTTGAGGCACAGCAGTGGTGTCAGAGCTTCTGGTGCTGATGGAACAGAAGTGTGCATGTAGGCGAGACTTGACAAACTGACAAAGGGCATGGGAGCAATGTCACCCAAAGCCGAATATTGGCCGTTTGCTGTATTTCATCCAACAGTTTCCTCTTTCTGGGCACTCACATTCCAGGCTAATCAAATTGGTGATCCATCCCCAATGGTACAAGATCGTGTCTCCACTGCTTATTATGTTCTATATCCCTCAAGTGGGCTGCAGCTTTGCCTGGTCTCGGTAAATCAGGTACTTGTAAATTTTTAATATTTACTTCCACCAAGGAGATTATGTGATCACTGACATTTGTTTGTTGTTAGCAGGATATCTGAAAAAGTTATGGACAGATTTGGATGAAATTTGGGGGACATATAGATAATGTCAAAAGGAAGAAGTGACTAAATTTGGGAAATATTGACCTGATGTAACAACCACTTTTACATTTTTAACTTTTGAACTGTATGTTATAGAATCAAAATTCTTCTTTCCTGGATTCCGTGGGTCTAGATGCATCCAACTGTATAGGCCACACCCATTTCAGCCTGACTAGATTTTCCAACCAGTTTACAGTTTTTCCAAAACAGTTTTTTTTTTTTATCTCTTTCTACAATTTTGACTTCAAGTGACACAAAATTTTGCATGTAGAATATCTGGACCAAGCTGGAAAAAGATGTTTTTTTGATATTCTTTACTGTTTTGCTACAATTTACTGCCAAAGCTGTGCACCTTTGCCTATAAAATCCTTGGTGTAGGTATGCCTCTCTGAGTGCCTTTTAAGTTTTTTTCATGTTACTTACTAGTTTTTGAACATAATCATATTCTCTTAAGACTTACATGTTTTGTCCAAAGGCATTAATATACTGCAGTGCTTCCCTGGCATTTGCCCCTTTTGGATGCATAGCCAACTCTATTGCGTACAATGATAGTAGTATACAGAGAATATGGTCCACTCAAAAAGTGGTACAAACAGTGCTTTCATGTTTGACTTCCCTATTGCAGCTGAAACAACCCTCAACAATTTAGTGTATCTGTGACAAACATTACCTCCCTGGCAGCTTCTTGCAAAATGAAAAGCAGTGCAAGATTGCTGCAATGAATATTAAAAAGGCATAATATTGTTGCATTATGTGCATATTATCTGTGCAAGCCTGAGCTCTGCCATTCTGTCACTTTCTGCTTTGAGAGGCTGCAGCTGCACTTTGTTCCTTGGTGTGTTTTCCACTTTCTATAGGAAAACAAAAAAATAAAAAGCAAAAGAAAGAAGGCAGGAGGATACATTAGAAAAAACTGAAATCATTTGAATAAACTAAAGATAGCAGATTAGTCATCAGCAACACTGAAATGAATATCTAGGTCATAAAATTTCTCTCAAATTACTTATATTATTATTAGAAGGAGAACCATAATCAAGCAGTGGTTCTCAGCCTGAGGGTCTTGTGAACTACAGGATGCTTTTACCTCTTCAAGCCTATAATTTTTTTTTTTTTTTAATGAAACAGAGATAAAAATTTCTCTGTCTGTACTCACAGACAAATAAATTCTGCCATGAAGGGCTGCTTCATTTTAAAGGGTCACAAGACAAAAAGGCTTGGAACCGCTTAGTTAGAGCAAAGGTTAAGAGCTCTGCTGTCACAATAAAACGGACGGCCTGGCACCACGCTGACTCCACAGTCCACACACTGAAAAAAGTGGAGAATTCCATCAAATCAAATGCAAGCTGAGGTATGTTTGTTGCATGGAATCATTGTCAGAGATGGTGATTTTTGAGGAAGATTTCACGGCAACATCTGGCAGACATTTTTTTTTTTTTTTACTGTGGAGTGCTGATTAGACATGATGAGACAGCAAACAGGGAAAGAATCTGAGGAGCTCAATCAGCTTTTCCTCAAAACCTTTAGCTATTTTTTTCTGGTTGCCAACATGATGTGCTGCAACTACATGCTAACCTTCAACATGTTCATCTGAAGGTGTGTGAGGCAAGATTGAAATGTTACAACCGTTTGAATATATCCATGGGGTTATTTTTAATCAAAGGTGTAGTTTACTTAACGTTAAGTATTTAATGAATCAATCAATCAAATAAATTGCTCTGTAGCTGGTTTGGATTATGTTCAGACCACAAATGAACCACTCCAGAGTTCTTTTGAAACTGGACCATCTCCTCAAAGTGTCTGTTCAGTTGTTTTGACCACACCCAGGTGTGATTGCTGTGTTCATACCTGTCTAAACTGAACCAAGGCATGAAATTAACCCAAATCTGATTGAACCAGCAAGCGACGTATGTGTAAAAATGCCCTAACTCTAATCCTGGCCATACAATGCAGAGAACTATGCGTTTATGTCCTGTGGTTCCTCTTTTTTTTTTTTTTTTTTTNTTTTTTTTTTTTTTTTTGTTTTGTTTTTAACTGTGACCACAATCTTTCTCTGACCTTAAACATTTGGTTTTAGTTGCCTAAACTTAACCATGTAAAGGACCATACCGGTCATTTTGCATGTTTAAGCCCAATAATTACTATCTGTATACAAGTTATATTACTGACAACTATTTTACATACAAAACATAAAACCGTATAAAAGATCCTTAACTTTTATCAAGCTTAGCTGCCATGACTAGCTAATGTAGGAAAACAAAACTGAAAAAACACTGAGTGAACTTTGCTCATACTACATGATCAGATAATAACTTATGTCCAAGAAATGCTACTGGTAACATTACAGATATGTTCAGATACATTCAGCATAAATGTTTTGTCAGTATATATACAAAGAATGTAATTCAGATGCATGTTTAATAGTAAATGTGTTTTGGTTAGAATTTTAGTTCTATATGTAAATGTTTTACATGGGAGACAAGGTTGCTGCCCTTTATGAACCTGGAATAATGAAAACCAGAAACTTATTGTCATTACTTTTTCAAAGCCACTGTGTCCACTTACAGTGAAGTGGGAAGCCAGGAAATGAGAGCTTTGCACTGAGAGCAAATTATATTTAATGAATTGTTAATATGATGTTCACAAAAGCTCTTTCCACATGAAAAATAAGCCAAACTGAAGTCAGTCAACAGTCCCAATTGCATTCATTCCCTTTTATTGTTAAATCAATGCAGCATGCAAATAAATTAAAATCATAAAAACTTGTCTTTGTTCAGAAAACATGATGTGACTCCAAACCACGCGAGCTTAACTGAATGCTGAACAGAAAGTGTTTAGTGGAGAAAATTAGGAGAAAACACATAATGGTCAGAAGATGCCATTAACAGCTAATGAAGTGCTTTATCTTATTCATTAGATTTGTAATTTCTAAACCCATTTTTGTCAGCGTTGGTGTGTGTGTGAAAGATTGACAAAGAAATAATTTTGTATGAGGCTGTGCGGCTACTCTTCATCCGCCTGTCAGCCGACACACTGCATCCTCAAGCCATTAACACCTCAGAGCCATTACTCTGGTCTTTGCATTAATTTATTCATTGTCACACACACACGCACACACAATGGACATAGAAAATGTGCCAGCGTGCCATTTGGGAGAGCTGCTATCTTCTCTCTGTTTTAATTACTGTCATTACAGGAAGTAGCACAGACAAGAATTTGTGTTGTTTTCTCCCACTTTACTTCTTTCACCCAGACTGTTCAGGAGAGCTGTTCCCAGGCTGCCTCACCAAATCGTCCTTCACATTCTGTTCTGCTGTGTATCGCCGCGACAGCACGAAGGCTGCAAATTTGCAGTGTAATAACCCAATCACAGGCTGACTATATCTGCTTTAAAAACAAAGGCTTGTCAGGAAGAAAAATATGTCTAACATTTTTACATTTTGTCATTTCCCAGTATGTTAGTTCAGGGGCTCCACTTTGAAAAGCAAACAGTATTATAATATATTTTGTTGTCACACCAGCCATCGCTCATAAAGAGGGTGGTGGCTTCACTGAGAGAAATTACTGTGATGTTGTCACCTGTAACCCAAATGGTCATACTGATTAGAAATAAATGAAGCAAAAGTAGGATTATGGATCACATAAGTATTTTTCACACTGATAACTTTGGCTGTATGCAATGGTGACAGCAGGAAATGTCCTCTAACATCTTTTATAATTCTGTGAAACCCATCAAATGATGTTTTGATATAAAAAATAAAATTTGTTCCCACTCGCTGTCAGTGCTCGAGTTCTTCAACAGCAAAGCAGTCTGTCATGTCTGGAGTGTGATTTATGAGCCTCACAACTCAATGTTATGAATCCCGTATAGACAGTTTCAGGAAACTTAATAAAAATATCAGGTTCACAGCTCCAGATTATTAACTGATCACGTTATTAAACATAAATCATTAACATCAGGGTTATTCTTGACAGTCCAGGCTGTGACCTCCAGGTCTGCTCATCACCGAGATGATATCAAATGATTATTTTGGTGTCCTGTGTGATTTAGTGTGCATTTACCCCAACAAACAGGTTAAAACAGAATAATTAAACAAAAACTTTCCTAATGAACCCTGTTTTATTTGTGAATAATTTGCTACGTTAACAGGACAAATGAAAATGAAATGAAATGAAGAAGGCTTTCTAAGAATCTTTTATTGATAAAGTTTTCCAGACTTCTTCACCAAAGATGACTCTCCAGACCAAAATGTTCTGAGCAGAAACGTGGCGTGTAACCTGTAGATGCGTTTACAGTCCTTATTGATGAAGGAGTTGCAAACTCACTTCAGCCCTCTGAGCACAAACTCTGCTCTTTTGAAATTTGCACTCCCCCGCCAGAATAAACAACCATACAATAGACGTTTGTACATTATCATCCCTCATCCACATTCGCTCCCTCTCTGTTCGTATTGGCAGCGACTCTTATTATGAGGAGGGAAGTGAAAACAAACATAAAGTGGAGTTTGGACAGATGTAAGGAATTGTGAGTATATATCTTCAGGGATTTTGTGCATGTAAAACAAATTGCTTTTTTGAGGCAGCAGTCTGCAATTTGTCCAACTCTGTTTTCTACTAATGAGTTTTTAATCTCTTAGGCTGTAAAGCGAATGCACAGTAAACCTCACTGACATGTTCATTGGTGTTACGGATTCATGATACAGAAACAGTATTGGGGATTTATACATTCAGGTATAAAAGTTTAGATCTACTGAAAAAAAAATCATTTTATTTTAGTTTATAAAAAAAAGGTACAGTTTCTTCTTTTGGACAGGAAGCAGTCTTAACTAGTTGCCAGTGTGCCTAAAGGGGAAGTTTTTTTTTTTTGTTTGCCTAATTGAAATGCATGAGGCGTCTGTGAGAAACTCAGGCCATCCCACCGGAGCCACAGCCAAGAGAGCTGCACTGCTGCAGCCACGGCGTTTCCACGGAGACCACAGTGTCATTTCAAAGAAGTTTCTCCCTGATTTCACCCCGTTTACACAATGCAAAGAGGAGACGTGAGGTCACATGAGTAAAGTGGGAGAAACTGCACTGATTAGTCATTCTCCATGAGAGAGAGAGAGAGAGAGAGAGAGAGAAATGGTTATTTTTCTAAGTCCTATCAAAATGCACTTTACTCTTGGCTGAAATGCAAGCTTTGAATCATTTGGTTTCATTAAAATATTTTTTTTGCACTATTTTACGTCTTGTATCAATACAGAGACATTTCCACAACATTTAAAATTACTGCTGATTACTATCTATTACTGCAAACAAAACTGATCTATTCAGAAAATGTTGTTTTTCATATTTGAATTTCGGAGACTCATTTTCATACCATTTCAGTTTGAATCTGTTACTTACCAACTTCATTCCCATGGTCAACTCTGTTGATTTGTTGGTGCGTGTGTGAAATATTGACCATTAAAGGAGCATACTGGTGACTCTGGCATGTTTGAGCCCAATAAATACAATTCACACACATGTTACGCAGCTGCCAATCATTTTTCAAAACATACTACTGGAGCAGTTTCTGCATTCCAGACTGCCATTGGTTTCAGTTCATTACAGCACACTATAAAAAAAATTAACTTAAAGCACTAACGAGAGACTTTCAAACTTGACCTACCATGCATGCAGTTTTCTAATGCCATGAAAATAAGTATTTTAGATAAGTAGAATAAAATGTGATTGTCTGATTGTCAGACTTCTATACAGCTACTTCGTCTCAGTAATGAAATTGATGAGTAAAATACTGAAAATAAGATTGTAGGTAATTTAAAAAAAAAAAAACTAAAAGTGAAATCGTATTTTTTCTTCACATCAAGAGAAAGTGCTAATATCTGTGGAATGTCACATCTGCCCTCACAGGTACGTTTTTTTCCTGACTTAATGACCTCTCACCCATTCCTCATTGTGTCTGGTCATGCAGGCTGTGTATTTCCTTCCCCTCTTTGTTTAGTTTCCCCATACGAACCTAATAAACATGCTTCATTGGCTGAAGATGGATAATGTGCTGTTTAGATGACAGGATGACTTGAGGAAGAAGGAATCCTTGGAGAATGCCTGAAATGCTTTGAGGACGTAAGTTAGCCCGAGTACAGATTCCTTCTTTGACCCGCGACTCAAATACTACAGGAACACCAGCTGAAATGTGAGAACTGACATAACATTAAACAGTGGTCATGTTTAATAAGTTTATTAAATCATTATGAAATGTGATATTCTAATATTTACTTTAAACAAAGAACCCTTTAAAAACAGCACTAAATTTAAGTGTCTTTTGAAGTGAGACTTGACTTAACCTTTGTGGAAATGTAACAGTAAATAGTGTCTTTTAGCAGCTTCATCAAAAGCTTCCCACCATGGTGAGGATTTGTGAGTTTAGTCTCTTGATTTATGCTCCTGGCTGGTCAGACAAGAAACGAACAATTTATTGAACTCTGAGGTACGGTAAGTCCATCTTTGAAATTCATTCTGTGCATCCAAACCAAAAAAAACCCAGACAACTTTATTTTAAATTCTAATAAAAATCCCAGCGTTACCAAAAATGTCAGATATTGCAGGGTTGATTTCAGGAAAATCTGTATAAAATGATGCATGACGTCTGCAATATTTCCTTTTGATGTAAAGCCAATTTAAAAAAAAGTGATTAAATATTTTTGTAATTTTTATCAGTTTCAATAAAATGTTAAAACAAGCAGATACATACAGAACATATATCCTGTACAATGAGAAACAAGTTACTTTTTCTAAATTTATAGTAACTTCAGGAGAAATCCAGTAAAGAAGTTAAGCCTTTTAATAAGAATAATCTGAGTAATTCTTTGCACCCTTACCTGGAATACTACATCATAGCCCATCATACACTCTCAGGCCTTGAACTGAATGGACTAAATTAACTAAATGACTAGATTAGATACATAATGAATAGATTAAATACATCTTTGTAACTATAAAGTAATTTTTGTTTGTTTTTACTAAGTGAACTACACTTTATACTACCTGCCTGCAAATGAAAACTAGCTGGTCTAGCTGTGCGCTAACTACCTATCAGACTGTATGTTTATGTTTTTATTATTGTTAGGAACATTTGGAAGAAAAAATATACATATGCGCAACAGAATACATGCGTGCACGCACACACGCAAATGCTCCACAACAACTTTTCTCATGAACCTTGACCCTAGCTGTGCTCAGAGATGAGGACTCATGGCCTTGGATTGATTCACAATATTGTGTTGAGTCATCCTCTGTCTGCTCGGCCGTACCAACAGGAAAAAACACGGTGATAGAAGCTGCAAAGCTTCAGCCAAAGGAACTAAACCTGCACACATTAAAATGTTTAGACACTTATGATGTGGATTCCAGTGCCATTTTATGGATTCCAGACCATTTTATTAAAAAAAAAAAAAGTACCTTATGAAGGTTTATAAAAATAAATAATGGCTTATTAATGGTTAATAAGGCATGTTTATCTTTATCTATCAGTAATAAGCCATTAATAAGAACAAATGTTGGTTTGAAAGGTTGAGAAATTACTTCGGCTGGTCCTTTGTCCTTTTTCTTTTTTTTTGTTTTAGCTCTTTAAATGCTTGACAAAGACTCTGTACCAGACAGTTTGACCACCTAACCTTCTGGAGAAGAGCTGCAGAGCATCCAGACCATAAAAATATGACTAACATTTACAATTGAAAAGGTGATGCATTGCTTTATTGGAAAAACCTTTTATAAATGACTCACGAAGGTTTACGACAGCAGAAGTGACGGTTTATTATAAGGAGAGAAACTGATTCATTAAATGTTATAAATGTTTCATGAAAAGGGATTTTTTTTTTTTTTTTTTTTTTGTTGTACAACCTGGCAACCCAAAAGTTGCATTTATTAATGGCTTGTTACTGACCTATAAAAAATCATTAATAAATGATTCAAAGTCATTTCTTACTTACATAGACAGTTTATAATGTATGGCTCATTACAAAGTGGTACCTGAAACTCTGGCTGTTCCTATCTTTTTGTTGACTTCAGTGGCTTATAAAACTAGGGATGACATTTTCCAAAACCTGTAAAACATCAATTAGGTTGTGACGGAGTCCAAACATCTTATATCAGTGGTATTTGGTGACTTTTGTCTTTCCCATGCTGGTCCCTTGCTCATGTCCTCACATGGTTTTCTCAGCATCTTTCAGTCCTGTGTTAGCAGCAGGGGTGGTCAGGCCATGTGAGAAATGAAAAGAAGACTTGTTTCCCAGTGGAGAGGAAGAGTTGGATCTGGATCAGCCTCTGGTTGGAAGAGACTCTTTCCTTCTGTCCATCCCTAATCATCTTTAGTTTAAGGGCATGTTTATGTTTGCACATTTTTCCCTCTCGATCGTGCTGGAGGAGACTGAACTCATGAGAATAAGTTCAGTCTCCTCTGGCTAAGGCCAAGTATCTTCCTTATCCAACAGTGCTGCTCCTCCAAACTCCATGTAGGCATGAAGACAGTCTCAGCAGCTTACCTTTCTCATGCCCATTTTTAGACCGTAAATCTGCTATGAACGACACAGCACAGAAGACCACGAATATCCTCAAGTGGTAAGCCATTGAACCAGAAGAGATCCTGTATGGGAAAACAGCTATTTCTCCCATAAGTTCTCACAGTAACAAAAGATGCTGAGATGCAGTGAGGGCTGTGGTGGTGGGTGGGAGAAAAATACAGAAGCCTTCAATATAAACACTGGGAGAATCAGAGTGGATATTACACTGACTAATATTAGCATTTTGAGTATCAGGTGTATGTCTCTCTGGAACAGAAAGTGTCATTTTTCCACTCTTACACCAGCTTCTCCATCCTCTCTTTTTTTCTACTTCTTTCTTTCACTTCCATCCTGTTTCCTCTCCTTATTAACACTTTCTAATCCTCTTTCACACAATCAGTGTAAATTGTCTCCTCATTTGCCTTAATCTCTGCCCATCTTTCTTTTTCTCACCCTCATCCAGAACTTGGAAGTGTTTCCGCTCCCAAACTCCCCATGAGCTCTGCTGTCCCTAGCGGGTTATTAATAGTAGAGTGGGGGGGGAAGGTAGGGGGTTAGTGAGACACGCTCCCAGGAGAGATTAGGGTGGGAAGTTAGAAGCAGGAAAGGAGTCAGAGCTCTACTGTTGCCCTGAAGCAGCAACTATAAATCTACCATGCATGTATTGAACAATTAAAGTATGTTCTTGCTGCAGGAGGAGGGGGAGAGATTGAGAAAAAATGAGACTCTCCTCATCCATCTGCAGACATTTACACTCAGTCTATCCCTCAGTAAAAAGATAGGCTGTTTTACACAGACATTCTCAGCACTGAGTCTCAGTCATGGTTGAGAACAGTGAAGAAACTAATATTTTAATATCAGGGCTACTGATATTTTAACGCATATGTAAACTCGTGGTGTTTTTATCTTATCCAGTCGATGCTGTTGAAAGGTGGAGGTGAGCAGAGAGCAGATAAAGACTAGAAACCCAAAATATTTACCTTAGAGAATGTCCTCATATACACACGCTCTCTTTCTTTCCATTAGTAATCATCGTTTACAATGATCTCACCCGAGAGACGGCACAGGACATCCCACACACACGTACACACACACACTCATAAAACAATGTTAACATAAAGGTCAAAGAGCACCCTTTCCCCTTTCAAAGTCTGTGTATGTTACGGTAATATGGAAAGCATGTGTTAAAGTTGCCCATATCAACCCAGCACATGGTTGGTGTTTTAGCCGACAAACACGGAGCAATGTGAAGTATTTTTACGGAGTCGAGGTCGTCTCAGGACCTGATGACCTGTTTGACAACTCAGCATGTTTTCTCCAAAGAATCCTCCAACATCAGCAATACTCCGAATCAATACTTTGTGTTGTCTGACTACAGTGATGGATCACTTTAGGAAACCTCAGATGGACAAAGAATGAAGCTGACATGTATTCAACCGTGTTTATAATTCTATCAGAATTCACTTATTTTATCATTCACAAGACATAATCATGATCAAAATGTCCTGCTGTGCTTTACGGCTGAGTTTGTCTTGAAATGGAGCTGATCAGACGGTCAGGATCAACCTCCATCTTGTCTTCTAAAAATGACAGCAGAGCATCTGACCTTTGGAGTTTCACTTCTCCTTTTTCTAAATCAGAGATCAGTAAAACTTGCACAGCTGTAGATTTATCACTGCTGACACTTTGGCTTTGGACCAGCCTGTTTTTTTTGTTTTGGTTTTTTTTTGGGTTTTTTTTGGGCTCTCTGAATGCCATTTTTAAATCTTTATCTGTATAACAGATTGGCAGTGGCTCTGATTTGAACCCAAACAGGAAATCAAAGTAAACACGACTTTTCCTCTACTAGAGCAAGAGTTGAGCAAACATGGAGGTTTAAGGAGGAAGTAGAGGGTCTTATAGTTCCTGCTGCAATGTCTGCAGGCTCAACTTAATTTTTGGTGAATAATGAATTTCCACCATAATTACTTTATGATTTTATATAAATTGCCTTTTGTTGTAATCTGTTGTTCTTCTAAAAGGATTTTGCTAATATTCCCAAATATTACCATATAAATGCTTCATTCATTTTGTTAGCCTGGAGGGCTGAAAGTCTGTCACAGCTGACAGAAATGACAGAATACAGGAAGTCATGAGAGGACAGTGATCTGTAGTGCACTACAGGAACATAACAGTCCCCATGGTCTTTGTTTTGTCATATTCATCAGTGTTAACTGAAGTGGAGGTGAAGACGGCTCTGTCAGAGATGAGAAGAGAACAGAGAAAGACTGGCAAATGAAAACATTTTCTTTAGACTGCTGCCTACATATACACAGTCTCTTATTTTCCATTAGTAATGATTGTATGGTGATGACCTGCTTATGTAACAAAGACACACACACACACACACACACACACACACATACACAGCTAATTAATTGTGATGTCAACCTNCCTGCTTATGTAACAAAGACACACACACACACACACACACACACACACACATACACAGCTAATTAATTGTGATGTCAACCTACAAATGTGTTTGTGACCATCTTATCTTAAAATTAAACTAAAAGTGCAGCCAGGTATGAATTCATATCAAGTAAATACATATATAGAAGTATATGTAGAAAAACAACACAAATATTACAGCTGCTAACTTTTCAAAACACAGATTAAGTATTTTTCTGTTGGAGTCACATTTAGTTTGCTCTCAAAAAGGGCTATATATGTCTAATTTGACTTCTCTCTGTCAAATATGTTGCATATATCTGTTTAAAGGGTGTTGTTGTCATAACTGAAAAATTGTAAAGGAATTCATTTAAAAATTCCTGGATCCAGCAAAATTTTATGGGTTCTTTTCTGGACCATGCCCCACCCTCCCACCAAGTTTCATCAACATTGGTTCTGATATTTTTGAGTAATTCTGCTACAAACAAACCGGTTGACGCGGGCGAAAACAAGGGACTGATGGAGGTAGATTAAATGCTGCAGCGTTTAGAGCCGCTGGAGAGAAATGATGTCAGAACAGCTGATTACAGCTAAATTACTGCAACAGCAACATTTTACTACCATTACTGCTTTTCAAATTACCACTGTTAGTGCTGTTGATTGCCAAAGCTATAAATCCAAAATGCTCCCATTGCTTGAGCAGTGCAAAATCTGCAAAAAACTTTGCCATGTTGAGACACAATAAATTCGAGACCATGTCAGTCATAAACTCATGAGAGTACTTCTGCTAACGCAAGGCATCTTTAACCACGACGTTTCCTTTGAAGTAAGTATGTGGCGGCTTCCTCTTGTCATTTTGAGAATTCCCACTTAGAAAAAACAGCTGGATTTTATGTTATATTTATTGATTTGTTTTTAACATTAAATAATATCCTCGTGCTATATGGTTTCTCACACACTCAGATATGTTTCTGATAACTCCAGGTAAGGCAGAACTGGAAAGCATCAACCGCCGCATCGATGTCCAAATGTAGAGATGACTTCTATTGATTTCCCTTCTGGTTTTCAAAAAAAAGGAAGTCGAAACTTTGCTGAGCATGATCTCATCATCCCAGCGTGTTTGTGGGGAGAAACACATCTTATCCTCAGCTTAGAACTTCATCTGATATACAATTGCCTGCACACATGCGTGGTCTTTGTTACCTTTTCTTCTCTGTCCTCAATCAAGGTACGTCGATATTCATCTCTTTTTGTTTTCCCTGTGCTGATTTATGTATGGTGTCTGTGTATATTCAAAACTGTGATTGTGATCCAAATTATGTCATCTACTTGCTCTGGATCTGAAAGTTGCTGTTGTCTTCCACAGCGTGCGCAGGCATGTCCACTGTCACTGGCATCATTGGACGTAACGTCACCTTGTCCTGTCGGTATGACGCACACACTTATGGCGTGCTAAGCTTTTGCTGGGATCAAGGGAAGGTGCCCATATCCAAATGCTCCAACCCCGTCCTCTCGTCCATAGGAGGGACAGTGTGGTTCAGGCAGTCCCACAGGTATCAGCTCCTGGGTGGGGTGACAGAGGGAGATGTGTCCCTGACCATCATCCACGCTCAGAGGAGCGACTCTGGAGTGTACGGCTGCAGGGTCGAGATCCCAGGATGGTTCAATGACCTTAAAGTCAACATACAGCTGGTCATAGAGGAAGGTGAGGTTCATGATCGTAAATATTATGGTGATCATCAGTCGAGCAGAAACTGTAGTTACTGGAGTTTTAACATCCTTCTGTTCATTCATTTCTGACTGACGAAGCCATTTGGATGAATGGNAGTTACTGGAGTTTTAACATCCTTCTGTTCATTCATTTCTGACTGACGAAGCCATTTGGATGAATGGTAAAACGTTTCAGAATTAAAAACTTGAATCCAGTTGACTTGACTCAGTTTTCATACATTATATATCAGTCTAAAGGTTTTTTTTTTTTTTTTTTTTAAAGGTCCTGTGGAATCACTCAGTACCCAGAATTACATGATTCCTACTGGTGGTCAGGGTGAGAATGCAATTGTTATATTGATCAAAATTTAAATCTTATTCTTTATTTATTATCTTTAATCTTATTCTTTCATTGGCTGCTTCATTGTCAGTGTTTCTGAAAGTATAAAACAAATCACTGTGTCATTTCCATTACAGAAACATCAGCATCAGAAAAAGTGGGAAAAGATGATCCGGCAGTGGAATTTATCACAACTGAGGTACGGAACAGAAGCCTGTTTCTAAAATTATACATTCATTATTTGGATTTTAAAATATAATCAATACACATTTTAAGGAAGTAATTTGCCCTCAATAGTTAAAAAATAACATGTTGTATTCTGATGATGGTGGAGGCTGGAAGAGAAATAGACAAAATAGAGCTCCGTTACTGTCTTCCCCTATATATCTCAGTATACTGTAAATTTATGGCGAATCGTTAACTTATAAATGAATTATGATTGACTCTCTCACTCACCATAACCTTCATTTTTATTGCAGAAACAATTCAAAGATTTAAAGGGAATGGAAAACATTGGCAGGATGGCAGCACTTTTCATCTTTACCATAATCATAATCCTCGTCTTTATTTTCTGTAAGTGAGGAATGGATTATAGTTTGTGACTCATATACCACTCAGATTATTTTTACACATGAAGCATGTGTGGGTCTCTGCTTCCCTTTTTTTTTTAAGCTCACATACAGAGAGTGTCCTTTAATGTTCTTTAATGTTTACATTTCTTTAAAGCAGGGCGAAGGTTTCTGCTGAGGGGGACACAGAGACACACTGAGAATGATTATGAAAATATCCAAATGCTATGACAACGAAGAAAATGAAGATAAAGAAGGAGCTGCTGGCTGAAGAAGTCGCTGTATGCATTTGGTTAATCTCCTCTCCAAACAGAAATTCTTTGAACTCTTATCTGATAATCAGTAGGATTATGAGTGGAAATTACTTAATTCTCTAGTGCAGCCCTTTGCTGAGAAGATTATCTGAGGAGAAAATAATCACCTTTTCTTCCCTTCTTTTCTATTTTCATGGTAAACTGGATTTGACAGAGCTGGAGTGTGTCACAATCTGGATGTATTATATTTGTGGACATGATGCCACCTAGTGGATTTTATACATTATCAAAGTTTTGAGGAGACAAGTGGAGTGGATTCCACCTGGGGGGGGGGAAAACAAATAATAATATCAAAGCATTTTCTGGTACAGGAAGTGGTTTGTAGAAATATGGCTTGATTTTTTTTCTCAATTTCCATTTTTTACACATTTGGTGTAGTTAATCGGAAATAAAATAAAAGAGCAGCACAGCTGGATCAGCTGCCTGAGAGCTTGGAGCTTCTCTGTAGTGACGCTACAAAATTGTGAAATATTGTGGCCCTTAACATGAACACTTTGGTTTTATAATCTACACATCATCCAACCATTATTTAATTTCTAAGTTTGTTATACTGCTCAGAGAGTTAAATTATAATTTTATCATCATTAGAGAACTTTTTCAACACAATATTTTATTAAACATGTCACTGGATGTCGTTGGAGCAGATAAATACCGCTGATTGTGTGATATTGAAGAGTTGTTTTGTACCTGTTTCTCTTTTTTGTATAAAATTTTGTGTAAGGAGTGACTTTAAACAATGATTTTCCTGTTTTTATGAATTAGAGAAGTGATGGGAGTAGAATTTAAGAGAGCACGGTTGAGTCCTGAAGCAGTGGATGAAAGTCTCTGTGTGGCTGTTTACAGAAATCATAGCAATCAGTTCACCTCATTTCAGTGCTATGAATAATTGAATTCTCAAACCATGAAATAATGTATTTAGATACTCCAAGCAGATGTGTGAAGGAGTGAACAAAGAGGAAGTTCTGTGCAGGGTTACTAAACATCCAGGCCAGCAGACCTAGATGTTTACTCAGCAGTCTAAGAAACATACAAAAGTTCATGACCCTTCAATAAACCAGTCTTCTATTTTCATCAGTGTTGAAATACATATAAGGAAAATTGATCCGCCTGTGCCCAAACACTAACAGATGATAATAAAAGTCTATTTAAAGTCATTTCTAGAGCACTTTAAGCAGCAAAATCTTTTACAGTGTATTTTTATTCCAGAAAATAACTTTAATCTGAAGAATTCCTGCATAAAAAATTTGAAATTTTCTTTTTCTTTGATAAAACACAAAATTTAGTAGGCTATATCTGTGACTGCATAAACAATGATTGATTGGCTTGTCTCCAGTTTTCAGCATTACATACCTACCTCATCTCTGCTTATGGCTAGAATATATAGCCTATATGTTTATAGAATACATTTATTGATTACCTTGATTTTATTGCTTTCTAATCTTTAAAACAAAACAAGTTACCACTTCTGTAGGACAAGGAACCAAAACCTCAGAAAAGGAAATGGCGCTTTTCTATATTCCCCCTCAGCCAGCAAAATTGTGTCATGTGATTTGGAAAAGTTTCAAAGCTGAAACCGCATTGCGGTTTGGTTTAGTTTAGCTTAAGCAGGTGAACTAAAGTGTCCGACTGATTCTGCAACAAGAAGTTAAATATCCCCAACATGATTATTTTAGGCAGCAGACACCTTCCTGTTTGTTGCTGTCTTCTCCTGTGTCTGCTTTCAGGTAATACGTTTTTGTTTTTTGTTTTTAACATAAAATTATACTTCAAAGATTTAATTTAATATTTATCTGTCTCATAGGTTGTGCATCAGCAGATATCATTCAGGCTGCAGTTGGGGCAGATGTTACCCTGACATGTAAATATGATGCTCAGTATTACGGCAGGCTTTCTGTCTGCTGGGGCAAAGGGGCCATCCCCAACAGTGGCTGTGCCAACGAAGTTATCAGGACAGATGGGACGTCGGTGATCAGCAGGCTGTCAGAGCGCTACCTGCTTACAGGTGACCTTGGTGAGGGTGACGTGTCCCTAACCATCAGGCAGGTTCAGGAGAGCGACTCGGGGACATACGGCTGCCGTGTGGAAATACCAGGCTGGTTCAATGATCACAAACACCAGCAGATCTTGTATGTAGAGCCAGGTGAGTCATGGGGAGAAAATGTCTCCTCTGAGATGGAGAGAATATGTAGCTAAAATTCAAGAAAATAATTTAACGTGCAGATATAATTATTTTGGCATTTAGCATCATTTTTCCTCACTTTAAGCACCTCCTAAGCCCTTGAGGGTGGAAACAAGAGAAGTGAAGGAAAGGACCATCACTGTTCGCTGGACTCCAGGGTTTGATGGCGGCAGCCCCATCACCTCCTACAGGATTGATCTCAAGAACAAAATGGGTAAGTCAGACAAATATAGAAATACTTTGGCTTGTTGCACATAAGAGCAGACATTGTGGATCTGTGTTCTCTTGTTTAGCTCCCTGGGATACCGCAGTGAGAACTGAAGGCTTAAATCCAGAATTAACTGAGGCCACTTTGGTGGATTTGCGTCCAGCCAAATCCTACAACCTTCGCATGTTTGCTATCAACAGTGTGGGCATGAGCGAATCCAGCAATGTTCTTACAATCACCACAAAAGAAGCAGGTACAGTTTGTACTTCCGTTATTCTGATACCTTGTAATTTTGCTGATGTTGATGAATTGATGAATGAGTTGTTTTTTTCGCCCTGCAGCACCAGAAGGTCCTCCACTGGACATGCAGCTTGAAAGCTTCACCTCCCACAGTATCAGAGTCACCTGGAAGGTAAAGTCTTGCCTTTGTATGGCTGGAGAAGATTTAGGCAGTTATTGAATAATAGTTAATTTTGCACGAGACAGGAAAAGTTTGCCAAAAGCAACTTATTCAAATTGTCAAAATACGCTTTCAGTGTGCTTCATGTTTACCACTCCAGTGATCTGGGCTGCTGTTTGTCTCTGTCTTGTTATTAGGGACTCAGTCTGTGGCAGATGAACTTTCACTACCTCAGTTTAGCAAATTATTCTTCCGAATCACATAAAAGAGTTCACTAAACTCAAGAAAACAGTCAGTAGCAGAAGGATAAACTGCTACTGGTGGTTAATGCTTATTGGAATGACTGCATTTGAATGATTACAATCAGAAAAATTCCACTTTTTGTAGATGTGAGATGAATGAAAGTGAGTGTTTACTTTTCAATAGCCTCCAAGGCTTGATCTACGAAATGGGGCTCTGCGAAGCTACAGCATTAGCTACAGGGAATACGACCCTGGCAGCAAACAGTTCAAAAGGTGGCAGCACTTAAGTGTGACGGCCATGAGGGAACAAGAGAGCGTCACCCTGAAAAACCTGAGGCCATCCACCAAGTATGGTGTGCTGATTCAGGCTAAGACCAACGCAGGGATAGGGCCTGCATCAACTGCACCTCTCTGCTCTACTCTGGATGAGGGTAGGTTAGGAATCTTAGGAAAGGAAATGTCATTATTTTTGTGATGCCACTTATGTAAATTTGTCAACTTTGCAAGAAAAGAAAATGTATTTTTATTTCACGTCAAGTTCCCTCAACTTCAACAACTGAGGCTATAAAGACGACTTCAACAGCTGATGCAACGCGGAAACAAAAAACTACAATTTTCACTGCGGGTACATGCTTCATAAAGTGCGCTTAAGATAATTATTTCATGAAAATCTTTGATGTGTCAGGTGTTCTTTGTTTCAGTTGTTAGAATGGAATCAGAAAATGCCTTTTTTTTTTCTTTTTTTTTTTTTTTTTTNTTTTTTTTTTTTTTTTTAACTCTTTTTAAGTCCATACAGCTTCAATAGTTGAGACAACTGCTGCCACAGTCTGGGGACAAAGCTCAACAACTTCCACTCTAGGTAAGTACATGTTCATAAGGTGTTTATAGCATCTCATGATTTGGTAAAAATGAAGGTAAAATCCAGTCTATATCAGCATTTAAAGGAGCATACTAGTGATTGATTTTGTATATTTGAGTCTAATAAATACAGTACAACCCGCATAAACGTTACTGTATATGCTCCTTTTAGTACTTTGTGATATTCCCACGATTTTTGGGTCAGATCATCAAGACTTTAATATTTGGTGCCAGCAGGTGACATTGTTTGGAGTTGGTGTGTGGTAATGAGTTAGTTATTGTCTCTGGGGGCCAACAGATTCTTTGAGTCATCAAATCCATAAAAGTTTTATCTGAGTGCAGTTTCCCAAAATGTTCCCAAATCAAAGTAACGTCAAGATATTATTCTATTAAGCAGCTCAGGATTTGTCTCTTTATTGTTTGACTTAAGCAGAAACTAGTTTGTCACAGATTTGAAATGTGAAGAGCATATATAATATTACAGAAATAGCATTTATGAATTCTATTCTAGGGTGACTGCTGACTTTGTCTTTTAAAAATGTCCCTCAGTGCCTCCAGATCCTCCAGTGGTAGAATTAAGGGAAGTCAGAGATAACACAGTTTCATTTTGTTGGACTGCTGGGTTTGATGGAGGCAGCCCCATCACTGGCTATGACCTGGAGTATAAAGCAGCGAACGGTAAGAAAAAAAAATCCAAATGAGGGATTATATCTGCTTCATTCAGATCATTTAACCTTTGACCTCTTTTTTTTTTTTACAGNAATGAGGGATTATATCTGCTTCATTCAGATCATTTAACCTTTGACCTCTTTTTTTTTTTTACAGTTTCATGGGACTCCACAAAGACTGTTTTAGACTTTAACCCTAACCAGACAGAGGCCACGATAATAGAGATTCATCCCTCAACCTACAACATCCGCATGTTTGCCAGGAACATTGTGGGCACAAGTGAAGCCAGTAACATTGTCACCATCACGGTTGGAGAAACAGGTGATGTGTTTCACTGGTTTCCAACGTTTTGACTCTTCTAAATGTCACAGCATCATCTGTGTTGTAGCTTATCAGGCAAATAAAAATCAGTGTTTCCATTGCTTTGCTATTTACCATAATATGACTTTGATATTGTTGAAATCAATAGTTTTCCTCTTAGTCTCTGTAATAGCAGAAGCAGCAATCCTAATTCTCATTGAGCAAGGCCAAATGAATGAAACGAAACACTCTTGTGAATATACAGCCACTCTTCCTCAAAACACCAAATACTCAAACTTCTCTAGAAAATTGTGACCTGATAAATCACCTCTTCTTTTTGAATATGTTGTTTTTGCATCTTAAAGGACCATACCGGCAATTATTTGAGCCCAGTACATACTATAACCAGCATATGGTTTGTTTGGCACTCTGACAACCAATTTCCAAAACATAAAACCATATTTTAATTTTCCAGTTATTTTTTCAGATCCTCTAATCTTTCAAAATCAAATATTCAGGTGACACACCCACCTTAAAATTCATTCTTTTGCTGTCTAACACTTATGCATGTTTGTAGAAGGCACGGCCATTTTAATTCCTCGGCAAAAGCCGTCTTCTCCTGGGACTATATTTCCTGGTGGAGGCATACTTTGTCTTCCATTCAGCTCTGTATTGGATCGATTAAATAACTGACAAAAAAACCTAATAGACAGGTTTTCTGTGATGGATTACTTATCTTAAGCATGTTTCAAGTCTGTATTGATTTTAATAGTGTACTGGAATGAACTGAAACAAATGAAAGGTAGGAAAAAAATTTTAAAATTTACTGCTAAAGTAGTATATTTTGGAAATTGCTGTCAGTACACATGTATGTATATGGATTGTATATATTGGGCTTAAACATGCATGATCGCCTCTATGGTTCTTTAACCCATTTTTGAAACTTCCTCTTGGCTTCTTTTTATTCTCATAGGTCATCAGAGGGACGAGCTCTCTACCACCTCATCCACAGAGTCTCCCCCCACTCAGGCTGCTGTGAGTATAAAGCCGAAGACGTCATATTTACGTCCACGTGACAAATGGAGTCATAATTGTGGTTATTTTAGGCTCAAGGTTCAGTCGTCTTTGAAACTCTCTATTAGGTGAGTGGCGAAGAGAGTCAGAGTGGACGCCTCGCTACCATTGTGGTGCCGCTGGTGCTACTGGTGCTGATTGTTGCCATAGTTACCACATGGCAACTTCGACGTGAGTGCAGAGTTTATAGTATGATGTAAGATTCCCAATAAAATATGCTCTGTTAAGTTTATTCTGTGTTTAATTTCTAACACTTTTTGTCCATAGGAGTGAAACAGAAAAAGGGCAGCTTGGAATTGTAAGTAGCTGCAGGCCACATGCTTAAAAATAACCGCCTTTGCTGGATATGAGCGCTTACCTTCTGTTTCTTTTTTGCATGTGGCTGACCGGTGGTGCCTTACGTTTCAGAGGCTCTGAGTCACTCCAAGAGCTGTGAATGGCCTTTTTTGGAAAATCATAAAGCTAACATCGAAGCAATGGTTGTGACTCTTATGAAATTTGCAAAAACAATTTGCATCTTTCTGTTTATTTTATGTCAGTGAAGAAAGAAGTGGCATCACTGTTAAATTCAATTTAATCTCTTTTTGGAAGACGCTCCAATCACAACACCAGCATGATTTAGCTTAGATGGACTTATATGTAGGATATGTCCTAGAATGTGATTTATTGCAGACTTTGTACATTTCAGTTTTGTTTGTTCTATCTTTTTATCATTTTATATATATACCGATATATATTTTCTGCAGTTTCATCACTGCAAGCGATAATCAAATTGTTTGTTTTATGGTTTAATTTTACTTGTGTAATGCGGTGGTGCTACAAAATTACTATTTTTGTTTATGATAATAAACTTTTTACCCTGTAAATTTTTGTATAATTGTATTTTTGTATAATTTGTCATACTGGGTTTTGTAACATTTTGTCTCATGTTACTTCACCCATCACTGGAAAAGTTACCATAGTTTAATTGTTTATAAGCTGTACTGCAGAAGTTTTCTTTAAAAATAATGAAAAAAAGGTAAGGAATTTCAGAATTCAGAGCTACAATCTATATTATAAAGATTAAAACTGCTCAAATGTTCCTGTTTTTAAATACATTCAAACAAAATCTCAGGACTTTTTAGATGTAACTCTTCAGGATTCATTTTATTGAATGATTTCACGGTTTGAATATTTAAAGTTTCATGTTATTTCAATTCCAAAAATGTCTCATTTTTGGGGGGGGGGGGNGGGGGGGGGGGATTCATTCCATTCACTCCATATATCTGAAACGGACTTGCTCACTAAAATACCCTCAGTCATTAAAAGTGGAATAACCACATTCAGTAGTTTTACCTCTGGCTGTTTTCAACCAATCTTAATCCTTATTTGTGTTTATTTATTTATTTATTTATTTATTTATTTATTTATTTATTTTNACCAATCTTAATCCTTATTTGTGTTTATTTATTTATTTATTTATTTATTTATTTATTTATTTATTTATTTATTTTACAGAAGCTTTAAACAAAATAAAGATAACTGCAAATTCCATCAGTCAATATCAACCAACAATCACAAGAGGGTGCCAGAATCCCACCAGTGAGTTGATCTAATCAGTTCCGGAGTTCACTCAGACCTCCCAACTCACACTAGACAGAATGTCCTCAGGGACCCACACCACAGCCAGCTGCATTTCCACCCATCTGTCCTGTAAATCTCTTAATTGTCCTAATTAAGTAGATGAGGAAGAGGAGGAGACCTGATACCTCTGTGGAGCTGTGAGACAGCTGCCTGTGAGGCATTCTCCCACTAATGGGAGAATGCAGAGGGATACCTAAGCCTATCTCTCAGCAGGTACCATATGGAAGGATCAGTGCATGTGTATAAGTATATATTTATGTTTATATGTATGTATATGTATGTATGGCTGTTTAAACGATGGGACTTCCGGTTCCTTTTCTGCTTCCTTCTTCACTATTTGGAGGACCACAGTTTATTTATTCCTGTCTAAAGAAGACTGGCCGCGAAGCCACTGAGTCCTGCATTCATATACTGAAGTGTAATACTTCCTGAAAAATGGTCTGATTTTCTACAGTGGTGTAAATATTGCTTGATTGTTGGTTTGCAGCGGTAACCCACCTTAAACTGTGTTGCTGACGCACAAAGCCACTGTGACTGTGTGTGTAAACAGAACTCTCCCACATCCGTCCTCTATGGACGAGCACTTCCTCTCATCTTTGGACCCCTGACTTCTGCCGTCTGCTGCCCTTTTCCCTCCTTCCTCTGCCTCCTCATTCTGGCTTTGACTCCACTAATACAAACACCAGAGCCTTCCTGTTTTAGCGCTTCCCTTCATCTTTACACCTCTTCATCCAACGCTGCCTTCATCAGTCTTTCTCTCTGTCAGAGTCCTGCTGATTACACCATGAGCACTTACATAAACAGAAGAAAACAGGCAAGGATGGTTGTGGGGATAAGTGGTAGGATGACTTTGATGAGGTCGCTTTGATTAGCCACATAGCCAGTATACCTCCCAACCATCTCCACCCCCAGCTACTGGTTCCCCACGGACCAACACACGAACAGTCAAAGGAACAAGGATAAGAAATTATGACACAAATGGAAGCAGCTGATCTCTCTGAATTGCAGTCTACAATGTGTGTCAAAGCAACAATTTTCAACAGTTTTTGTCACCTCATTCATAACTTGCCCCCTGCCACCCCTTGAAGCATCTTCTGCTAAGACAAAATATCCATTAAGGCAACAGTATAAATCTCCTTGTATAGACTGTGTGCAGAGCTGTGTCAGCTGTATCTGATAAAGGCTCGGGTGAAACCCTGCAGTGGGTGATTGAGGAAGAAGGAGGGAATATGTGGTCATAATAATGGCAGTATTAGCAATAGGGACAGAGTTAGTACTGTAATAAATCATGTACTATGACTCTGGCCACATCAAGGCACCAGCACTCAGGAAGTGGAGATTGAATGGTACCACACACACCAAAGGCAGGGCTTCACAGGAGGGGCTGGTCTTCAGGCCTCGTTGCCCCAGAACAGATGCATGTCCCTGGGTCTGAGGAGCTGCCAGATGTTGGCCCTTCTGGAGCTCCATATGAACTTGTGAACAGTACAGCAGATGAGAGTATTGAACAGAACAAAAATGAAAAGGGCAGGGAGCTGAGGTGGAACAAAAAAAAAAGGGAAGGGGGACACAAGCAGTTTGTCAAAGACATGCGTGGTGCTGGGGAATGGCCTATTTAGTGATGAAAGAAGCACTAATTGATTCAAGTCTTCATGCAAACCCCCTAAAACTGAGACAGCTGAAAGGAACTTTTCATCTTGTTACAGCTGTAACATGCATGTCAGTGTGTGAGTGGAAAACGAGGCAAATGAGCAATTATAAAATCATGAACAGAAGTTGTCAGCAAAACTCTCCAAAATTACCTTACTGATAATATGCTGATAATCACCATAAAATTTTTGATTCATGATGAGATCTGACAGTGCATGTTGTGTCTGTGTGCGTGTTGATGTGATTAGCCAACCTGAGCCAGATGGAAGACAGCGCACGTTTGAAGGTCAGGCATAACGGTTACCATGGAGACATCACCAAGTAAACCAAGTACAACATCCTAATGCACTGTTGCATCACTGAGGGTCCTGCGTGAGCCTGTCTGTTTGTGCGTGTGTGTTCATGTGCGTATGTGTGCTTATGTATTGGTACTGGTGTAAATGTGTGTATAAGAGCATTTATCTGGCAGTTTTAAACATTTCTCTGCATTCTATGGTTATACATAACATCATTATGAATTGATTGCTGCTATTTTATCCTCAATCAACCCCGTGTCAAATAATTCCCAAGCTAAATGAAAAATTGCATTTTGTGAAAGTTCCTTTTTCGGTTTTAGTAATATCCACAATTTAAACACTTTCCAAAGTTGTGTGAAAAAATCCAGCTTGCTTATGTTGTGGTGGTTAAATTATGATAAATGTTACTTTATGAAATGTGCATTTATTTTGTATGGCATTTTTCTATGTGTTAGACAACACCTGACAATGTCTTGGTGCATAGAGGAAATGAGTATTTATCTCTATAAAATGTTTGAAAACTGATCACATTGCAAAGAAATATAAAACAGGCTATTATTGAGCAGATACTGAGCTCAGTGGCAAATTTCAACCTTCTCAGAGGTCTAAGTTTCCATAGAAACACACTAGACTTTACATTTATGTAGCGAGGTTATCAAATGCTGAAAAAAAAAATGCATTTGGCAGCCAGTCATTTAGGACAGAAATAGCTATACTGACATGCTTGTTGCCTCCCTTTGCACACCCATAATCCTTAATGCTTGGAGATATTTCCATAAACGTTTGAACATCCAAAACCATGTACAATTCATATCACACGTCACCTCTCATTCAGGCGGCATTAAGTATCAGAGCTTTGAACAGAGGCACGGTTCTTAATCTGTTTAAATTTGCTTCCTCCTCTCTGCTAACACCACTGACTTTTGCTTTTTATACATCTGCCCAGAGGCGAGTTCTAGAAAGGAGAAGCGTCAAATTGGAAGACCTCCATGGTCCTGGCAGCTGAACACAGTGGAAGTCTTGGAGCTGTTCAGGGGATTGGACCAGCTCAGCTCTGCCATGGAAGACAAGTGGCTGGCTCTGTTCAATGGAAGGATGGGAAAGAGGGAGAGGTAATCACATCAGGGGATTAGTGACTGTTATTAATGGAGGATAAAGCTGTACACACTCTCTGTCACACAACATACTATCTATCTATCTATCTATCTATCTATCTATCTATCTATCTATCTATCTATCTATCTATCTATCTAGCTTGTCTGTCAAATGGTAATTCAATTACACAGCTGCTTCTATTTGCTTCTATTCTCCTCATCCGGCCTCTGGCCTACAGCAATGTGTTATGATTTTGGTTTGTAATATTCTCGCTACCTACTTCATGAGGGAGAAAAATGATCTGCCCCTTAGTGTATCTCTCTCTCTCTCTCTGTGTGTGTGTGTGTGTGTGTGTGTGTTTGTGCTGGCATGTCACCTCTTGAAAGATGGCCATTCAGTGGTGAACAAACAAGACATTTGTCTAAAGTCTTGCATCACCTCAGGGAAGACTGTGTGGAAATGTGCTTTGCCAGGTTGTCTTTTGCTGATATTTTCCCTGTGACTCGCAGGACCCAATCCACATGGCAAGTTTTTTTTTTTTTTTTTTTTTGACACCTGTCATTTCTGCTGCAACATTTTAGAAACTGACCTCTTTCTTCATTAAAATTCATATACAGCAGAATTAGCATCATAATGTACACACATTACACTCACGTTTAAAAGTTTGGAATCACAGAAATGTTCATGTTTTAGATAGAATTTGATACTTTTATTCACCAAGGTGGAATTAAATTTGTGTAGATATATAGCCTATGTATTCAAAAGGTTGCTAATATCTATTATTGCTGGAAATGACTGATTTATAATTAATTATACACATAAAACTCCAAAGTCCCATTTTAGCAGCCATTACTGGCTGGTCCTCAGACTGCAAATGATTCCGCTGGCCTTAAAGGCAGAGTAAGTTTGGAATCACTCAGGAATGTTCCAAGTTTTTGATAGAAATTAATACTTTTATTCATCAAGTTGGCATTAAATTGATTTAAATATATCTATATCTAGATAGATAGATAGATAGATAGATAGATAGATNGTTGGCATTAAATTGATTTAAATATATCTATATCTAGATAGATAGATAGATAGATAGATAGATAGATAGATTAATTTAATGCCAATTTGATGAATAAAAGTATTAATTTCTATCAAAAAGTTGAACATTTCTGGGTGATTCCAAAGTTTTGAACACTAGTATAAATATGCATGGATATTCTGCCATGTGTGTGTTAGTCAGTTAAAGATAAGATAAGAGAGTGGCGTACATTAATGTGCATAAAGCTTAAAGCATACACACACACACACAGATGACTGTCACAATGGCTTCTCAGTGTGAAGATGTATTGGGCTGGGCTAAAGAGGCACATTTGCAGGCTCTTTCATCAGCGAGCAAATGCCTCAGCCTAGCAGAGTGCCACAAAGACACCAGCATCCCACCGCGATCCACAGACACAGCTGCACCGCAGTTTCATCATCTGAATGGAGTTTCACAGCAGAGACAAGGAAACCAAAGTCCCCGAGCCCTATCATATCGCTCAAGGACTCTGGAGGTATAAGCAGCATGTCTGGGAAGCTCAGAGGCGACAAAAATAAGCAAATAGACAGAATCCACAAGCAAAGCAAGAAAAATAAAGGCAGAGATGGAGAGAGAGAGAAAGAGAGAGAGAGAGAGAGAAAGAAAGGCAGCCAGCCATTCTTTTCAGCCAAGTAGAGAGATGAAATGAAAAAATACCTTCAGGATTATGGACTTGCTTTTTCTCTTTTGTGTAGATAAAGATGGCTTGTAAGTTGTGCATGAAACTTCAATTAAAAAAAATAAACGGGCGTTGAAATATGATGTAGTTACTTAAATAAATTGGTGCTTTGTTTCATTTTTCAGTAAACAATGTAACAAGTAAACAATGCTAAAAAGTACAACTGTCATCAGCCTGCATTTTCTACATAGCTGTGTGTTTCAAGTTGGAGAAGGGGAGCTTGAAGGCCCTGTGGGGATACACACACACACACACATATCTACAGATACACGCACTAACACACATACACATGCCACTCTCTCTGTCTGTCAGCTCTGTGCTCATAATCACATCCTATCCCCTCGTGTTCCCGTACACACACAACCCCCCCCTGCCTCGCTTCACTGTAGAGGGAGAGAAATGCGAGATCCCTCCAAACGCTCTCTAAGATTAAGGCTTTGTGTTTTACATGTGTTATCGTTGCTTCCCTTCGTTATCCCCATGGTTTTGTCTCAGCCTCCTCCTCTAATTAGAATCTCGTCCCTTTTATTCCTCCATGCGCCTTTCTTCCACCTGTGAGAGCGAGCAGCAGAAGAGCAAGGAGAAGGAAGAACAGAACGAGGAGAAGAAGAAGAAGAAGAAGAAGAAGAAGAAGAAGAAGAAGAAGAAGAAGAAGAGGGAAAGAACGGGTAGAGGAAAGATGAAAAGCGCGCCACACGGAGCGAGTGGCAGAGCGTTCTGGAATGTGGCGTCTGGGGGGGAGGATGAAGGCGCTTGTCACGTCTCATCACACAAACGTTCACACACGCACANGGCGTCTGGGGGGGAGGATGAAGGCGCTTGTCACGTCTCATCACACAAACGTTCACACACGCACACACAGCCTAGCCGTGGCGCAGAGACACATAGTCCCGCTGAGCTGAGCTTTGAAGAAGAGAAAGTGTAAAGAAAATGAAAAAAGAAGAAAGAAGAACAAGCAAGAAGAAGCCACCGTGTTGGATGTTTCATTTTGACCCATATTTGTCCTGACGCATAAATCAAACGGGCGCTGAGGAGCCCAGTGCACTGTCACAACCAGGCGCTGAGACAATAAGCACATCCACCCTGATGCGCACAACAGCGGTGGCATGAACTGCAATTAGAAATGGCAAATAATAAGCACAATAGAATGGTGTGTGCCACGTTAAAGCCAGTAAGCACTGATGCTGCTGTTACTTCAGAAGTGTGAACTGCTCTAACAAGCATAAAATCATGACCTCATACTCTCTCTTGCTTCTTCTCTTCCATGATCTGTCCCTCCTCCACCTCCCCCCGCTCACTCTCTTTCCTCCCCTCCTTGCCTCCNCTTCCATGATCTGTCCCTCCTCCACCTCCCCCCGCTCACTCTCTTTCCTCCCCTCCTTGCCTCCAGCCTCGTTCAGCGCTGTCTGTCCTCTGGCCCACAGTGAGGCCTCCTTGGATGTTTATATGCGAGGTGAGGGCAGGCTGGCACTGCGCCTATGTGTGCGGTCAGGACGTGTTTACGTCTGTCTGGCCCTGGAGCCTGGGACCTGGAACCTGGAGCTGTGCGCCGATGCATCCTGGACGTAACCCAGAAGACTGTAGCAGGACCTGGGGACCGACTCACACCGAGGCTCAGACTTTGCAGGACGGCCTGATGAATGGCCTACAGTCTCACACAGCCACGCGTGTCCTTTCACATAACGTCCATACTGACCCCTTTTTCCTATGCTGCTTTTAAAGCTGCAGATCTGCTGCTTCAGTCGTTTGCTGCCTCCACTGCCGACATACACGCCCTCAACGTGCAGAGATGCTGCTACTTTACTGGAGTATTTCCATTTGACTTTCTACTTTTCCTCCTCTACATCTCATAGGGAAATGTTTTACTCATTATTTATTGGATGGCTGTATTTATTAGTTACAGATTAACAATTTTACATTAAACATATGAAAATAAATACTGTTTATGTTTCATTCGTTCCTTCCTTTTCATTTTCCTTTATATCTTATTTCCTTCCTGTTTCTCTAATTTTCTTTTGCCCTTCCTTCCTTCTGACCTTTTTTTTTCTTATTTCTTCTTTTCTTCCTTTTTTCTATTCCTTCTTTATTTTCTTATGTTTGTCCTTCCTTCCTTCCTTCTTTTTGTTTGCCTTCTTTCTGTCTTTTGCTTCCTTCTGTAGTCTGAAAACACACGCTGTTTAATGATCTATTACCTGACAATAAAACTAAACATGCTTCTTCACAGTCATTTGTTTGAAATTGGACACTTGATGCCATTTCTGCTAATAAGTGAAAGATTTTTTTTTTTTTTTTTTTTTNTTTTTTTTTTTTTTTTTTTAACTTGTTATGGGTATTTTTCAGTGGTGTTACTGCTACTTTTGAATGAGTAAAGGCTTTGAGTACTTCCTCTATCTTTGTCAAAACCCATCTCCCAGACTTCCTGGTGTCTTCATTCAAGGCAAAGTGCATGTTAAGGAAACTAGAGACTGTTTCTCTGATTGAATGTCTATATGTTAGCATTTAGGATTTGTGTGTCTGAGATATGTTTAACATGCACTAATCCTCCTGAAGCAGGGAATTCAATAGTGCTGGTTGCAGTACATGACGAACAGTGTGATCTACCCTTTGTTTTTGATAGCTGATGAATATGCATCAGCCCTGGGAGTGATGGAGTTTGGGGTGGGGTGGGGGGGGGACACTCAGAAGAGCATGTTAAACAATGGAATTACATCTCTGACATGTATCCACCGCAAGGCTGGGATTAAAAACAGCACAGCGGAAAAAATAACAGAAAAGAAAGGGAAAGGATAGAGATGGAGAGTGAAGTGATAAAGATTGTCCCCTTATCTGTTGAAGAAATGGGGGCCTTGGGGAGGGACGGGAGGAGAGAGGCAGTGGTGATGAGNCGTCAATCTGATGTATTTAATTTCTTCTGCTGTTAGTGAATCATCAAGAGGATGATCCAACAGCGGATCAAAAGAACGAGCAGGGGAAAGGGAGGAAAAGCAGATTAACGCAACAGAACAAAGCAACAGTCTCTGAGACTATCACAACTCCTCTCTCTCCATCCTCCACTTTCTCTCTCTCTGCCCAATTTCCTCCCTCTTTCTCTATCTGTTTCATCACAGACGACTTTCAGAAATACTGTAGTCACAAACAAGGTGTAGCCCACACACACAAAGAGACGGGAGTGTTTTCTGATGCAAGCTGTCCCTGTAAAAATATGCAAACCCACCTCGACCTGATAAAGCAACAGGAGGCCAGATAATTTGGCCATCCTGACAACTCCAGCATGTTCTTGAGTGGCAAAATCTGGTGTGTGTGTTTGTGTTTTTTTGTTTTCTTGTTCTGCTTGCGACACTCATTTTTGTCCTGTCATGAGGTGTGAGCAGCTTCCCACGGGACAGCAAGCAGACCAGTTGTTTAGTCTGAGCGGACTTTTTTTTTTTTGGGTNCTTTTTTTTTTTTGGGTGAGACTCAAACAGTGCTGGAGTCTGACTTTGGTTTTCTGAAAAGGCTTCAGATCACAGCAGCAGAAGTCTAGTCAGCATGTCAAGTTTTACTTTGAAGCTTTTGGTCATCTCAGAGAACGTTCATGTTTAAAGTAAAGCCCTAATCTGGATCTTTATATCCCGGTACAGCCATAGCATAGTTCCCCTTCAGTGGCTTTGGTTTGTGGTAGTGTCTGAGTGTTTTGGTGGAGTATTGTTGTTGGCCCGCCACCGCTGCTTCTGTTTGTCCACTGGTGAGAGGAGAGCATTATGGGCCATATCTCAGGGGTGTCAACACAGTCTATAACACTGTGGTGTGGGTATTCATTTCAAGAGGAATTGAGATTGCATGATATGTGTGTGTGTGTGTGTGTGTGTGTGTGTGTGTGTGTGTACATGCACACTAAGGAAAGGTGTGTGAGGGGCTGGAGTGGGTGTAGGGAAGACCAAGCCAGGCCAGGTCAGGCTTGATTGACGCTCCAAAAGACAAACGGGCAGCCGAGACAGTCTGGCCGTGTCCAGTTAAAACAAATATGAGAGGCCTCAGTGATTCTGTTGTAATCCCATTTTACATTTCACAGACCCCCCATCTGTGTGTGTGTGTGTGTATGAGTTCTTAAAGGACCGTTCTGGTGATTTTGCATATTTGAGCCCAATAACTCATACCCACGTACATTCTATGTGTAAAACTACACTGGGTTTTAATCTCTTTCTTAACCTCTTTTTTTCTTTATTATAATAATATAAGAATAATAAATTTTATTTGTATATCACCTTTCACAGACAACAGATCACAAGGTGCTTCACATGCAATAATATAAAACAATAAAAAACAATATATAAAATCAAGAAATCAGAAAAACAATAAATAAAAGACATCCACTAAGAGCAAATAAAACCATAAGGGAAAGTGATTACCGAAAAGCCCGTCTAAACAAAAATGTCTTTATCTGCCTTCTAAACATGACTTCAGAGTCAACAGAATGGACAGTAGAGGGAAGGGTATTCCACAATTTAGGTGCTACAGCCTGGAAAGCGTTTGCTTTATCTTTATTCGCATAATTACTTCCATCACTGTCTGTGCTAACAACCTTGCGCTTCACCAATGAGAGAAGTGAAAGTGTATGCTTTTTATATCATTCATTGTCAAGATTATGGAGATTAAAGGACCATACCAGTGATTTTGCATGTTTAAGCCCAATAAATACTACCAGCATATACATTATGTTACTGACAAACATTTTCCAAAACATAAAACCATACTTTAGCTTTCCTGTTAGTTTTCCAAATCCTTTAATATTTCAAAATCAAGCATTCAAAATGTTTAAAATTCAATGTTTTACCTGTTAACATGTATGCCTGAATGTGGGAGGGATGGTTGGTTTTAATGTCTTGTTAAAAGCTGTTTTCTCCTGGGACTATATTCCCTGGCGGAGATATACATTGTCTTCTGTGCAGCTCTGCTTTGGACTGTTTAAATAAAGTTACTGTGACAAAAAGTTCAAAAGATCTCATGTTCGCTGTGATGGATTGCCTATCTCAAGCTTGTTTTAAGTTTACAAGTTGATTTTTTTTTTTTTTTTTTTTTTGTGTACTGGAATGAATTGAAACCAATGGCAAACTGGAAGGTAGGAAAAACAATTCTAATATTTACAGCTCCAGTAGCAACTTTTTGGAAAATGGTTGTCAGTAACGTAACATGTGTGCTATTGGACTCAAACATGCAAAACCACCAGTGTGGTCCTTTAAGCCAGGCTTTATTCCAAGTTAAAGTCCCCTCCCCTAACTTTTGCTCGCCATTAAACGTGAACAAACTAAAGTCTGAAAAGTCAAGCTGTGTCCAGCCAAGCTCACGGTTGGTTGATGGTCAATATTGACTCTGGGCTCTGTGTCTCTGTGTGGAAATGAGGAATACACCCCAACTCCCCCGATGTCACCTTGACTTGCTCACACACACAGGATCACATAGCTGGCCGAGGCCTGACCTAACCGCTGCCCCTGGTCTGGGTATTTTCTCATCCTGGTGCTGGTTAAGAACAGGGTCAGTGAGGGTGTGAATGTGTTTGCAGTTCTGTGAGCCAGCAGCGTGTGATGGATGTGTGTGAGATATTGTCGCTGGTGCTTAAGTTTGAAGTTGCATCGTTAATCGGTCTTTGCCAAATTTACTACAACAAAGCAAATCCTCACGCTCATGTAATCTATCAAAAGCTTAGCTTCATTTTTGTGCGTCAGAAAGTAAAAAAGAAATGTGTGCACGCTGGTGTATCAGTGCGCCTGTGTACTTGCCTTTGTGTGTTTGTCAGCACAAACACCTAACATTGAAGGAGACAGACTGCCTCCTGACAGTTATTTGCTAGTTTTGGTCTCTCTGTGCTCTGTCTAACTTTCTATCTCTTTTCCTCTCCCCAAATTACCCCAGAGGACTGAGCGAGCGTAAACACAACCACTGAGAAAACACTCATGACACTCTGCTTGTTATTGTGAGAAGCTTCACTTTCTGTCTTTCTCTCTGTTTAGCTGTGGCTTGTATGATTTGTCAGCCATCTGGGTTCTATAGAGAATGCGCATGTGCTTTTCATGCATGTTCCGCACAAAGCCGAGTAAGCATTGTGTTCGATGCATTACAGCTCAGATACATGCAAGTCCTAAGGTCTAAATCCAGAGAAGCACATGTTCCAGTTAGGTCAGCTGCTCTCTTAGCAAATTACAGAGAAAATTATACTGTTGCAGTAATGAATGTGCCTGTCCTCAGAGGACTGGGAAAGGGTGACTGCATGTGTGTGTGTAGGAGTTTGATATTACAAGGAGTCATTTCAAGAGCCATCAATTATCCATTTCATTGGCACAGGTGAGGTGCCACCAGTTTGAACTTCAACACCTTTACCTCAGAATAACAGATAGATAGATAGATAGATAGATAGATAGACACATACACACACCTGACGCTGCTGTAGCCAAGCATATGTTAGACATGCATGAACACACACGTACACCATAATCACAGATGTCCTCGTTTTTCATCAAAGCCCCTAATTTTCCGTGTTCAAATCTTATAACCCCACCCTCGTCTCACTCTCTCACACCACACCTGCATTCAATATGAGCCCCCCATACTGCCCTGTGCACCACATTACACACACACATGCACACACATGCCTCTCAAAGTTAGCAGAACCTGCATGTATGTTCCTACGATGGAAGCCTCGTCACTAGCCTATGTCATGTGTCCACCAACAGGCATTACACATGAGCTCCCCTCCTCCTCTGGAGGTTTCATTGCAACAGGATATCCTGTACATTTTACATTTCCTTCAGTTGGGCAGCAGATGTGCTTGGCTGGCACAAAGAGAAAGATGGGGGGGGGGNGAGAGAGAGAGAGAGATGGAAAATGCCCTTATTTAATCAATGAAAAAGTGACCATGTTAACTCTGGCTTGGGTTACGGTGGCTCATGCCTGAAGGCTGTAAAAACTATGGCCCTGCCACCTTGGAAGGTTTGTGTCCAGATGCTGTGCCTCCCCACTGATTCTGACCAAACCTCAGCACCATTTTTCCATTTTTCCTTTGATAAGTCTCATTAGTTAGAGCAAGTTAGCTTTGATCTCAATTAAAGTTATCAAAAGAACAAGGAGAAGCACTCTAGCGAGTAGCATTGAGTGGAGGTGTTAACATCTGGTGAAAGCCACTTTTTTTTTTTGGCATACTGTTGAATATTCTTCTTTTAAGTGCCTTACCTGTCTCAGGATTTGACAACCATTGTGCCGTGGTCTCAACTTGTTGTTGTCCTTGGCATATTCACTACAAAGGGGGAGTTCTGCGTATATCTTTGTCACCCTCTTGAACATTTTCTTACGATCTTTCCGGTGGCCAAAGAATTGCAGATAACGCATTTTAATCATGTTCAGGAGTATTCTTGGTTCTTTTTTTGTACTTGGTAAAGTACTTGCTTATTTGTTTTGAATGGCGCATACAAGATTCACTGCAAGGAAACACATTTCAGTCACTTTCCGTCTCACTTACAATTCTTGTTTCGAAGGCCCTTTTTACACCTTGCATTAAAAAGGCAATCTCAGTATTGAGATACATTATCTGGATGGTGACATCTGATGATGAGGAGTTTTATTTACATTTTACATCAACATGTGTTCTCCTTATTTGGATGCTGCTTGCATTGTGATTGGATCCCGTAGGTTACTGTTTTCCTCCTTGCACCATGGATGATTTTCATCAATTTACAAAAAAAAACTTATAACTTTTTCATGGTATGTCACAATGTTCCTGTTCACATTCCAGGTGCGTGTACCCATTTACAGCAAGTCGCAACTCCCACTCAAAGAAGACAAGGCGGGGTGATGTTTTCAACTTGTGGGCAGCTTTTTATCTCAGGCATGTGTCCCAGCTGTACACATTGCATTTAAACTTGGCTACTTTTGACAGAGATCCATTCGCAATGTGAGCCAGACCACATACATGTGGTCTGGCAGATGGGACAGCATTGTGATCACAATGCGTTCTGCGAGCATTTACACCTTGCATAAACGTGTGATATAAGTATTGGGATGTAATATCCGGAAAACGAGATCTCATCTTAATGCAAGGTGTAAATGGAGCCTAAATCTCTCTTATGTTAGATATTAAAGCACATATGAACACAAACATACATACAACCCCAACCAGCCCCAACCCCCCACATACACAGCTGCACTGTACTTAAAATATCATTTGTTTACACCTCCCACCCGCCACCAAAAAGTCCCAGTGCGCTGGAATGTGAGGGGAAAAGCACTCTGAAGCCCCAGTGTGTTTGCAACCCTATAAATAAAGGTGGTGGTGGGGAGTGTGGCTGACCATAATTACACAGGCCCTGTTAAACCCTAGGCGCGCTCTCTGTCTGTCTGTCTGCTGGTCCTCTTACCAGTCACCGCCACTCCCATCCACACACAAGAGCATGCACGGTGCACACACAAACACATTCACACAAACGGAAACACTTTCAGATGGGATGTCGGTCAAAAGTTCTTGTTTTTCTACATCCGTCTGGAGTGCTAAACCATTGTGACTGCTGACAGCGTATTACGTAATTTAAGCTTTTAAACAAACAACATTTTTGGCAGTTGCGCTTTGAGAATAGGCTGAAGCTCAAAGAGAAGCACTTCTTGATTGTGTGTCATTCGTGAATGTCGCTTTATGGCGTGTTTAGGTTTTGGTCTCGAATGGAGATACTGGCCCAGTGACTCACTGGTTGTTGAGTTTTTGGAACTTATATGAACTACTGTACATCTTTTCCCCCTTTGTTTAGCAAACACCACACTCAGCCAGACCTGATTAAAGTGGCAACACTCTCTCCTTTTAGTACTCTTCACTACGTGTATTTTCATTTCTGCGACGTGCATGTTCATTTGCTAAATGTCCATCTGGCTGCTGTGAAACGAAGTTCACAGCATCGGAGTTGAGATGTAAACACACATTCACACAGTGTTCTCTTTCTCGCTAAGCTGCAGAGACAGACATTTACCAAAGTGTGCTGTATGTCGCATATCTGTACCAGCCAAGAGCGGTTTAATGGTGGTGATGGTGAGTGTGTGTGTATGTGTGTATGTGTACCTGCATGTGTGCGGTAAATGTGTAAGTGCATATGGGCATGAACGTGCATGTACATCAGCCAAGATTTTCTTTCTTACACATGGAGCAGAGCTGCTTTAAGGAGCGAGGACAACACCACAAATTCTATACTTTCTGCCACATGGTACAATTTGTTCCAAAGCACTTGCCTTTCAGTACAAATCACAGCCAGGCAGCCAACTATAGCGAGCTCGGTCTATTACCACCAACAGGCCAACTGCCAACAGAAGAAACACATCCAACAGTTTTAATACCTTGTTTTCACACAAGCAGTTTTTCAATCCAGCTTATAAAAGCCAAATGACAATAACAATAGCATGTACAAGGAAATCTGTTTTTTTTAGCTATAAACTGAAAGCTCCTTAAAGCTGCTGTTATTGCAGAGAGCCAATGGTCTCTGTTCCCCCACCCTCCTCATCTCATTGTGGCTTGGCATGGAAAGTGTGCGGTCTAGGCAGGGTGAGACTGGATAGACAAAATGGTCAGGGGTTGATGTTATTACCGCTGTTCATCTGCGTTAGACAATGATGGTGGATGGTGAATACAAAGTGTGATCGACTCATGCTACTGTACTGCTTTTTCACTATCATTAGAAAATGACTCACTTTCATAGTCACTTTTGCTTTTGCTAAAGACTATGAAAGTGTGTCTATGAGCTTTTGGAAGATAGTTACATATATGTTTAAAGGATAATACTGGGGATTTTCCATGTTTGAGCCCAATAAATACAACCCATATAACATTAAGTACTGGCAAACATTTTCCAATTTTAGAATTGCTTTTCCTGCCTTCCAGACTGCCATTGGTTTCAGTTCATTCCAGTACGCTATAAAAATCAACTTGTAGAGACTTAANCCTTCCAGACTGCCATTGGTTTCAGTTCATTCCAGTACGCTATAAAAATCAACTTGTAGAGACTTAAAACATGCTTGAGATAGATTATCCATCACAGCCAACCAAATGGTGTTGTTATCTTTGTTACTTAATTTAACCAAAACAACACAGAGCTACACAGAAGGAAATGTAACTCTCCACGAGGGAATATAGTTACAGGAGAAGAGTGTTTTTACAAAGAAATAAAAATGACTGTGTATTCTGCAATTGTGTTTTAAATGTTAGCAAATTTTAAGGTGGATGTATCACTGAACATTTGATTTGAAAGATTAGGGGATTTGGCAAAATAACACAAAAAACTAAAATACAGTTTTATGTTTTGGAAAATGGGTGGGAGTAATATAACAGGTATGCGGGTAACACTTATTGGGCTCATGCATGCAAAATCACTGGTATGGTCCTTTAAGAATCTGAAGATTTTCCGTACATTGGAAGAGGACCAATGGGAGGAAATTGCTGAAAACTGTCAGGTTAGTGTGATTACTTGCCCTCGTCTTTCTGTCTCCCTGGTCCATTTACCTCAGCAGTACTAATGTATTTTAATGCATCTCCACATGATAAGAGTTGACCAGCTGCTGCTACATGTGCCATACTCCAGTATTCATCCCCCACATTTCTTCCTATGCACCACTGGGCCTTGTTACATTAAACATTCAGGAGAAACAAATGAAAGACTCTCTTAAAAGCACTAACCAATAGCCTTTTACAAGCCTGCAAGGCTGCATTTGAATAAAAACCAAGACCAAAGTGGTCTAGACAGCAGGAAATCCAACTTTGAAAGAATACAACTGAAGTTAAATGCTTTCCTCTTTGGTGGTGGTGAATGCATTGTAGTGTACCGTATATATATACTCATTTGGTTTATTGCTAGCAGAAATTGAATTGGTGCCACAGAGATGCAATATTCAGATCTTAAGGGGCTGGCAGAAAGCAGCGCGCTGGCCGTAAAGATGAAGGATGAAGGATGGAGAATTTGTCGAGGTTTTGATGAACAATGATGTATCATCACATACTTTAACTGTCTAGAACACTTAAGATCAACTCCAGTTAAACTCAGCTGGGGTGATGATAAATTTCACAAGGGAAGCAGGAAAAATACGGAATTCCTGGTTTCATTTTAGAATGACATTAGTGTTGGACTGTAACTCCACAGCATCCAGAGCTGCTCTCCCTTCTTACTGTCGCTGCGTCTGTCTGTCTATTTTCCCCTGGCGTCCTCTAGGTGTCAGTAGAGATGTTCATGGGCTACACAAAGCTGATTTATCTGGAGAGAGGTTTGTGTGCGTGTGTGTGTGTGTGTGTCTGTGGAGGGTGTCTGTGTGTGCGCGCGTGCATGAAAAGTAAAGCGATGATCTCCTGTGCACTGACAGCCTCAATCCAGTTGCCGTGGTGATATCCTTTCCCAGGTGCATCAGTCACACACACACACACACACTTTTTCTCACACGCACACACACACATATGCGGATGGACACACACCTCTGTCTCTAGGAGTCGGCTCCACTTTCTCACATGCCTCGACACGCACAGCTGGCTGTTTGCGCCCTTCCCTCCAGTAGCTCAGACATCCATCAACACCAGTGTCCCTGTGCTGTGGATCCTTCCATGTCGTTCCCTCAGCCATCCACCGTGTACCCCGTACTTCCGCAGGTGTACTCCCCCCCCACGCAACCACCCATCGCGCACTCGCTAATGAGAGTNCCCCGTACTTCCGCAGGTGTACTCCCCCCCCACGCAACCACCCATCGCGCACTCGCTAATGAGAGTGAAAATGAGAACAATGGAGAGAAGAGCGCGGGGCCCGCCAGCTCATCTGGGCTCCGTTGATCTTGTTAATTGCGTCCGTGGACGCGCTCCCTTCCCTTTGAAGTGTGTCTGAAGAGCCCGCTTCAGAGACCGGCAATTACCGCACATCATGTAATTGCTGCAAGACAGGCAGCCATATGAGAGATCTCATGTTACTGTATGTGTGCGTCAGGGTGTGAGTGTGTGTGTGTGTGAGAGAGAAAGACAGTTTGATGATGCTGAATGGGTGTTTTCCAAGGTGTTGTAACGCCCTGTCAAACCACAACACCTTAAAGGACAATACCGGCAATTTTGCATGTTTTAACCCAATATATACAACCTGCATACATGTTACATTACTGACAACCACTTCCCAAAATATACTACTAGAGCAGTAAATTTTTGAACTTTTACCCTAGTTTCTAGACTGTCATTGGTTTCAGTTCATTCCTGTACACTATTAAAATCACCTTGTAGAGATTTGAAATGTGCTTGAGACACATAATCCATCACAGCGAACATGACATCTATTAAGTTTATTTGTCAAAGTAGCTTTATATTGGTCCAACATGCATGAAAGACAATGTAAGTCTCCACCAGGTATAATAGTCACATGAGAAGATGGCTTTTACCAAGAAATTATGGCCATCCTTTCCAGGGTCTTTGGCCATCGGGAGAGGTGAGACTTTTCCCAGTGGACCGCAGTCATTGGTGGGCCACCTGGTGGCCTTTGCACTACATAATATAATATTAACTAAAATTAACTTAAACTACACTAACATAATTTTTTTCCTTTCATAATTGTCTTGGTACTTAGATGAAAAATGGATTCTAAAAAGAGAAAGGGTGGCCCTGAGAAACAGCGGACAATTACGGACTTGTACTGGTCCTTTCTACAGTTGGACATACATGTTAGCAGGCAGAACATTTAATTTTAAAGTGGGTGTATCACCTGATTGTTTGATTATGAAATATTAGGAGATTTGGCAAAATAACGGGAAAACTAAAATACGGGTTTTATGTGTTAATATTGGTTGTCAGTAACGTGACATGTATGTGGGTAGTATTTACTGGGTTCAAACATGCAAAATCATCGGTATGGCCCTTTAACAATGAAATCCCGATGGCTTTGATGCTACAGACAAGTGCATTTTGTCTGCTTAACACTTTGTTAAAAATCAATCTGTGTGGATCAAAAGAAATTCTTCCACTTTGGAATTCAATTAATACGTTTATTCTCACAAAGTGCCATCGCTGTGGTTTTAAGAGGAGACTTTCACGGCCTGTTTACATCCTTAGTTTCTGCTTATAAATGTTTCAAGGTCAGTGGAGCTTTGTGATTCTTTGTGGTGAGAGTGCTGTTGTGTGTCTTCAAAGGCCATGTAAAGTCCCTTTTCATGGCTTTCTTTCCCTTTGTAGACTGAAACAGCCTGATTTGATGTAGTTTCCTTTGGTTATGTCAGGCATGTTCCCACTTACAGTGCATAGATTACTGTCTGGGCAAGATAGAGGCCGTGTACTTCAGTGGTAAGATGCTTTTACAAGGTATCACCTGATAAGACGGGAGGGCAAGAGGATGTGCAAAGTGAAGCAATAGCTGCGATCAAGATCTCAGTCGCAGACACAAGTACTCAACTGTAAACGTCCTGATAGATAAAGGAGCATACCGGACATCTTCCTCGAACCTTAAACATTTGCTTTTAGTTGCCTAAACTTAACCACATAAAGGACCATACTGGTTGTGCATGTTTAAGCCCAACAAATACAACCCATATGCACATTACATTACTGCCAACCATTTTTCCAAAACATGCTACTGGAGCTGCATTTTAGATTTGTTTTTCCTACCTTCCAAACTATCATTGGTCTCGCCTTTAAAATCAACTTATAGAGACTTGAAACATGCTTGAGATAGGTAATCCATCTCAGCAAACTAATCCAACACGGAACTGTGTACGGAAGAAAATGTATGTCTCCGCCAGAGAATATAGTCCCAGGAGAAGACGGCAGCTGTGTCTATATCATGCCAATTGTGCATGTTAGCAGATGAAACATTGAATTTTAAGGTGTGTGTATCATCTCAACATTTGATTTTGAAAGATTAGGGGATATGGCATAACAGCAGGAAAACTAAAATACAGTTTTGTATTTTGGAAAATAATTGTCAGTAACGTAAGGCATATGCAGCTAATATTTATTGGGCTTAAACATGCAGAATCACTGGTATGGTCCTTTAAGATGATTCTGTATTACAGTGGAATATGAAACAGTGAAGGAGTGGTGGAGAAATCTATCTATCTATCTATCTATCTATCTATCTATCTATCTATCTATCTATCTATCTATCTATCCATCCAGTGTTTTCATCCACAGATTCAGTAGTCTTTCGGGTTCCTCTCTGTTCTGCAATCTATTTCAGAAGAAAAAAAAAACCCACTGTTCTGTACAAAAGACCGAGCTGAAAAAAGCTGCCAACCTGCTCAGAACTGCCAAACCTCTCATCACTCGCCCCCCTTTGCCATAAATCAGATAATGTTACAGTAGCACGCCGCTGAGCTTTGTGAGAGATACAGATACAGCGAGGCAACCCTGTGCTCCCACTCCCACGTCTGAATACAATTGAAAGTGGTACAGATGAAATGTACCACTCGGGGCTAACTACAGCTGTAAGATAAATACTGTACCACATACTGCTGTGATGATAGACAGGGATTAGTCTCTGTGTGATAGACTATAACTGTGCACACATTCAAATGCACACACACACACACACATGAACTTGCAAACACAGAAGTACTAGTTTGCATAGAGGGGAAGCAGAATCTGATCCTTCCTACATACTGACTGTAGCCCGTACAACTGCAGAAACTTCTCACTTTATAACAATAAATTAATTTTAGTGAAATAACAAAAGGCCCTGGTGTATTTCCTACAAAGTAGAACTTTCAGAGCAAAAACAAATCTTGCAAGTTTCAAGAAGAGGTGACTAAGGCTTTTTGGACATTCTTGGTCCAAGGCTTCCAAGGAAAAGTTTGTCTTTCTTGTGTTTAATTCCCAATAACTCCCATTGGATATAATTGGTCCAAATAGCACATGGCTGTTTGCAACATATTGAGAGGTCAGCATGCAGACTTTGACCTTTGTTCTGATTCATTCATTAAATCCTTAAGCAACACATCTAAACTCCATATTTATTGAATTAACAGAAAATTCTCCATCTTCTTTCCTTCTCTGATTTAGATGGAAAACGCACCATCTCATTCCTTCTCCATTTTCTTTACCTTCTTTTTGCCGCTATAGCCATTGCCAGCTCTTCTCTCCATTGATTGCAAGCCTCTGTCACCACCGCCTCAGGTAACAGGCGACTCGCGCCTCCTACCAGCATGGAGTGGCATAAAAAGAACTCCTGAGTTCTTCGCATGCTGTTCTAGGACCTGTTCACCAGCCTGTTCATTCATATGTCTTTTGAAGTATACGGGTGCCTTCAGGCTCTTTTGGTATTCTTTGTGCAAAACCCCCAAGACAAACGTACCATCTCCCTCTCCATCTTCTTTGCTTTCTTTTTATCACTGCTTAAACTCCCTCTCTTTCATCAGCCCCTCTGGTAACAGGGGACTTGTGATGATTCTGTGCCTCCTACTGGGCACAGCATGTGCTAAGAGACCATAAGGCCAGTGCTGCATCACCTATTCACCTGTTTTTTTTTTATTATTCTATTTCTATTACAATATTGTGCAGTGTGTAGTCAAATAGCAAACTATTTCCTTCAGCAGTTTCTTGCTGGTGATGTCTACCAGTGCAGCTCTAAATATGGAAATAGACAGAGGAGCGGGCCAATTTAACAAAAGTAAAACGACCTGTGTGTCCTCATTGATTGTGCAATGTCAGATACACCTCCAACTATAAAGATCTCTGCACGGAGTTTCTTCATGGATTATTTCTGTGAAAATATGGGAACTTTAAAGTCACAGATCTGTCTCCAGAGGTAAAACTTAGCATTTAGGCGAGTAGGTAAGGCCTAAATGCTGAATCTTCCTCAAAGCATAATCCTGGCATGATGTGTGGCTTAAAACAAGTCCTGTAGGAAGTAGCTCAGAAAAAAGTCTCTTAAAACTATATTATACATACATAGTTGCAGAAAGTTTCCAGGATGGGTGTAATTATGGAGGGTTTTTTAAGTCATTTTATATTCCTGTCCTTTGTCTGTAAGACGATGCTGAGGGCTAGACAGGTTTGAGGGAACAGACTAATAGAAAGAACAGGATGGGGATAATTGCTCAATCAACACAACAGGCCCTCCTGAGACATGCACTATAGATGCACTGGACCCGGACAGAGTCCAGACAGAGAGGCGAGAGAGAGAGAGAGAGAGAGAGTATATGTGATTGTACATTGTATACATAGATGATTTTCATATACTTTGGCTTTGTAAGATGCTGCATTATTCTTACAAATGGATGGACCAGCATAAAATAATTTAACACACACATGCAAGCAAACACACACACACACACACACACACACACACACACACACACACACACCTAGCAAGAGGGAAAGGGAAAAAAAGATTGCACTAAGGCAGCTTGCCGAAGGGCAGCCGTCCAAAAAAGCGGGTGAGAGAAAGAGAGAACAAGGAGGAAGAGGGAAGGAGAGAGGGCAGGAAAGTCCTTACATAGCCAGCAGGAAGAGCTGTGTCAGGCAGGAAGCTCCTTGTTTGGGCATGGAGGTTTCCTGGCTGGCTGGGAGACTGACATTTCCTCTGCTGGTTGGCTTCTGGAGTCAGGATCATATGAAGGCTGGAGGGAGGCTGCAGGGGTGGTGGGCCGCCAGCTGGGCTGGGCTGGGCCGGGGCTCTGATTTCAGCTCCGCCGCTCCCTCCCTCCGTCCCTCTCTCCTTCTCTTCTTCCCTCTCTGTGCAGCCGTCAGCCAATGTTTTTTTTTTTTTTTTTTTTTTTTACTGTAGTAGACACTTGACACAGTAGCATTTATTATTTGAGCTAATAATACTGTATGTATCACCGTATAGTATTCAATGTAATATGGCACATATTTAATGTCATCCATGTATTGTTGCCTTAATAGAGTTAATATATAGGTTATATGTGGTATGAGACAGCATGGTGAACTTCTGTCACTTCTCACAGTTAACCCATGAATTTATAGATTGTTTTGTGCAAATAAAGCCTTTCGCAAATTGATTTTATGATGAAGTAATTTGATTTGATAGTTTTCTAACCTAAATAAATAAATAAATAAATAAAGCTTTGTTAGAAGTTTACTCAAGTCATTATGTACTACAAACAAACTAGCTGCTTTAGCCTTACCTTTTGTTAGTCATTAACTCATGTAAAAATGTCCAAACTTAAAAGTGTTCATTGAAGAAAATGTAGCGGTGGAGGAAAAAGTTTTCTAATGTCTTCCTTTTAAGTGTGTGCTTCTGTATTATGCTTTGAGCTCCGACCTTCAAAGTCCATCCTGTTCCCATTAAACGTGAAGCGCTGTCCAGAGCTCTGCTTGTCTCCTATAAAGACTCATTCTTAGAGGAAGTGGTGACCTATTTGATTTTTCTCCTCTTTGATTTTTCTGTGTCAAAAACATGATTTCCTCAGCATTAACCTTGTTGTTAGCTGCAGACTTCATCGCTCATTGACACCATTTATGGATTTGTGTTGACAATACGCTTCAGCTACTCAGACAGAGACAGCTGGACAACAGACAAACAGATGTTTCCTGGTAAACATCGAGTTCCGAAATCAGATATAAAACTGTAAAGTGACAAGTTAAGTTGTGCATCTGCTCTCTCTCTCTCTCTCTCTCTCTCCCCNACACACACACACACACACACACACACACACACACAGAGTTCTAGACCCAGACCCACACCTAGGAACAAGAGCAGACTTAGGAACGGAATTAAAAGAGAAAGAGAGGATGGACAGTAGACAGGCAACAGTGTATAAAATACATCCCCAGACACAAACAATCACAAATAAACACAAACACACACAGACATAGATGCACACACACACACACACACACACACACACACACACTGACATTTTTCCTCACATCTCTCTAGACGATTACCTCATGATGCACATCAGTGGAGCAGCAATACAGACCTGCTGCTTCATAGGATTGCTGGCATGGCTGGAATGGTGCTTGTGTCTGCCAGGGAAAATGTGTCTGTGTGTGTGAGTGAGAGTGTGTATGTGTGTATTGGGGGGTTTCAAGATGAGAGAGAGAGAGAGAGAGAGACTTATTCTCATATTCACAGCAGCAGCTTTAAGCCTGCTGGTCTGGATAGAATAGCAGAAAAGAGCTGGGGTCATTATTCACAATGGAGGCCTCTATTAAGCAGCACTGTACATACATCACACACACACACACCCCGAGCTGGAGAAAGAACACGCTGAATCTGTGTGTGTTTTCAGGTCAGGTGTGTGGTCCTCTTTGTGTGAATTACACTTAACTGGAGGGATAATTCCACGTTGTGAAAAACACACAGGCACGGGCAACACGTCCTCTTTGTAATCTAGCACCATTACTGGCAGCTTCATGTACATTAGAGGATGAAAATGATGAAGGAGGGCACAAGGAGAGATGGTGACTGAATGGGTAATTTCGCTGAGGGGGCATGTGAGGTATTTATAGCCGAATGATTGAAGCGATGAAAGCGTGCTAAGTTCATGATGATGATCACAGATGTATTCTAATGGAAGCGGAATGAGGAAAGATGCAGGACAGTTACAGTGAGTTACAGTATGTTGGATGTTTGCATCACCTATTGGAAACTTTTCTTTTCTCACCTTGTCAAAGCATTTCAGCACTGAGCCAAAATTTTCCTGGGTTAAAGTTGGGTTATCTGTGGTCAAGGCTCATGACTTCACTTTGGCAGTAATAACCTGTCAACTGTTTCACATTAGGAAGCGTAAAAGCCTACATACACACCTGACAGAGCTGACAGATGCTGACATGCCATTGCATGCAGTCACAGGCCCTAAATGAGGACCTAACGGTGTAGATGTGACAGAAATGTGGCTGTGCTGGGCTCAACACAGCACACACTGCTTACTGTTAACTAGCTGTTAGGCAGAGAGACAGGCGAGGAGACAGACGGGATGATGTAAAGAGAGAAAGACACGGAGAATCCAAAAAAGGAGGATGGATTTATAGAATTTTCGATAGAATAGAATTACCGCTAATTGATGAGAAAACGTGATTGCGTTGGATATTGGCTGTCTTTGACACAACAGATGCAGTGGTGACAGTTTCTCTCCTGACTCCCATGAGGAGAGCAGGTGTAAAATAACCCACGGTGGATGAGTTGATGCAGCTATATATGTGCATGTGTGGGGATGTGAGTTGAGTGGCTGCTGGAGAACAGAAGCTCCCAGCAGGTATCCCAGCTGTTCCCACCCTCCTGCTCGCCGGGTGCAGTACACTGATGACATCAGCTGGTGTAAAAGCGACCATTAGTTCCACCTCATCACTGCAGGACAAATATAGCAGTGCAAGGCTTTCACTGGCTGGAGAGGAGATCTGTAGTAAGACCTGATCAGATGATGATACACATCCACTCTATCCTTCGTCCTCCCCACTTCTCAAATCTCCCAGTCCATTGTGATCCTGCTGTCACCCTTGTTACCGATAACATCTTATGGCTGGAGCATATCAGCACATGTGACAGAAACACACACTCACATAAATGTATGAATGCTTACACACATACACGCACACATGTATGCACACCTGTTTGCCTAATTGTACTTTCTATCCATGCAGGAATTTCCCATCTTTTTGAAGGGAGTGATTATGCTTTGGTAAATTTCTTTAAATGGGGCTTTGCTGCAGAGGGATGACAAGCGCTGCTTTTGTAAAACCTGGTGCTTCATTATGAAAGCGCAGCAGCTACAGCACATCATTGTCAGTGTGAGTCCAAACTATAAAACACAGAGACAAAGAGAGTCTCTTTCCCTCACTGTTAGTCCAAATGCTGTTATCTTGTGCCCAGTAGCAATGATATTGTTCTTTCTGGTTCTGTGACTAAAAGCTTCATTTCTATGGTGCATTTCATTATTTATCATCAATTCATTCCAGATGTATTATCAAAAAACAGTAAAAGTGGGTTAGGGATTATTTCTGGCAGAGCAGGACTTCATGGATAAAAACAGTTCAAATTATGTTATGGTCAACACTGATGTGCTGTGGAAAAGCAGTGTAGTCAGAGGGAAATGAAAAAGTGTGTGCTTGTGACCGTGTGTGTGTGTGTGTGTGTGTGCGTGTGTGTGATGCCTCTCAGAACAGGTGGCTGTGGCGTCAGATCAGACACCTGGCCTCCGCCTTTTGAATGACAGGTGGTGAAGTCACTGTGGGGCACATCTGGATGGTGGGGACGGAGACAAATTTACTGTCAGCTCTCTCTGTCTCTTTCAGTCTCTGTCTCTGTCTGTGTCTGTCGCTGTCTTTTGGCGTTTGATGCATCAGAGTAAGATCCCCTTTACACCTTGCAGTCTGCATCCACATGCAGGAAGGAAAAATGCATAGTAATGCAAGGTGTAAATGCAAGTTCTGTCATCAGATGTCATTGTCCAGATTAACTATCCAGATACGTGGATTGCATTTTAATTTCAGGTGTACAGGGGAGCTAAGACACGATATCCTGGTCTAATCAGGTGAGGTAGTTTGCTGGTTGTGATACACCCTAATGTCATTCTTAACACTTAAAGTGAATGTGGATGGGACAGTGGGCGCACTAAAATTTTTTATGTAATTGCAGCCAAAACAGCTAGCCGCACTTTTGAGGGTCACTCATGTGGTCATTCACTACTTGATTTTTGAAACAATGCCGACAGTGTTTGTGTGACATAAATACACCCTTACTGATGATTGGCCAAGCAAAAAGGTAGGCTATGTAGGTGTGGAGGAATTAGGAAAGCAATGGCAAACAACTTTTTTGTCTCAAAGTCAGCAATTCAGGAAAAATATTCTGAAATTTACCACTAAAGTAGTATATTTTGGGAAATGGTTGTCAGTAACGTAACATGTATGCGGATCGTATATATTGGGCTCAAACTTGCATGATCGCAGGTATGGTCCTTTAAGCAGCTATAGTTGTAAGTAAATGTAAATCAACCTATACTTAGTAGGCTGGTGAATTAAACAATGAAGCAATACCTGCTAAACTTGTAGATCTCTGTCTCTCCACACCCACACACACAAACACACACACACACACACACACACACACACACAACATTAAAGCTCTTACCTCTGGCGTGGTGTGATAACTGTACAGTTACTCTGAACTCTTGAAATACAATTCAGGCAGATTCTGTGACCCTGAAATGCATCCCTGCTACTTCAGAGACAGGCTGATGGTTTATGATAAAAATATGAGGAGCTATTAATGATATTCAGGCTGCAAAATGAGAGCAGCTCTACTAACATGCTACTGCTGTATTAAGAGCTCTAAATTATACTGAACTTGTACTATAGCGCAGTAATATCCCAGCAGTTCGGTGTTTTCATTTGAATTGTCATGATTCGGAAATCAAGGTCCCAAACGGTGCCAGAAGCCTTTAATGTGCAGTAGGAAGCCATCTGCTGTACAACATGGATCACGATCCTTTTGATAAGAACAGACAAATCTCTGAGATGCATGACTGTATTTATTTACCAGCCTCAGAGGCCCTGCTTAGGGATTTCATATGATAGTCGGGCTCACAGTCAGAAAAGAAAACAACACAAGCCCACTTACTAGCCTTGACACATAAAGACTTATGAGAGCCTGTTTGAATTTCAGAGCCACCCAGGTGCCTTTTGTAAAGCTGTAGTGTACTTGATGCTGAGTTGAAGAGGTGTCATATTTGGAGGTACTTAAACATGCACTGTTTTGTTGTCTGTTCAAAGCCATGTACTTCAAAAAAGCATGGCTTATTAAACAGAGCTAAAGTTGCCAGGACACCTGTAGATTATTGTGGAAGTGTTATGTCAAAAATCTGTTTTATGCACAAATAACTTCCAAGTTTTGTTTCCTTGTGTGTTGTGATGGTTTGCTGCATATGTGTAAAGCTAAGTGCATAAAAGATTCAAACGTTAATGTAGTGCTGGTGACCAAATTTATAACAGCATGATAATCTGTTGAATGTGCACTGGTTGTTCACTTTGTGTCTTCATTTACAAAGCAAAGGATTTGCTGTTTCATTGGCATGAGTCTGTATTTCATAAGGAGATACAAATACTGACAGACCATTGTGATCTAACCCAGGAGCATCAGAGCTGACAAAGTTAGCGACTGACATTTGTTTTGGCTTGTAATATGCCAAACACGTTTCCTGAAAACTACATCTGTGTAAGTGTTGCAACATACCTGAAATATAACTGTGTAAAAAAAGTAACCTACTTATCCTAAAAGATACAACAGGTGCTGAGTGCATGAGGCAGAACAGGAGAAAACACCTGACGAGCGTCTCAGTGTTTCCTATTAGCAAGATAAAACAGCCATCGAGCTCTGAACATGAGATCAATGGAGCATATTTAAAAGACATTAGAGAGCAGTCCTCTTATCACATTCCTGTGATAAAGTGCAGGAATCTAACCTTCCAGCATATGCTACACTGTTTCTATGAAGGCGATTCTCTAGTGTCTTTCCTCCAGTGTGCTTAAAGGACCATACCGTGATTTATTTTGCATTGTTAAGCCAAATAAAACTAACATGCATGTTACATTCCAACCATTTTCCAAAATATACTACTGGAGCAGTAAATTTTGGATTTATTTTTTCCTTACCTAGACTGCTGTTGGTTTCAGTTTATTCCAGTATGCTATAAAAATCAACTTGAAGAAATTTGAAATTTGTTGAGATAAGTAATCCAACATGGTGAACTATTTTTTTATCGAAGTTACTCAATTTAACCGATCCAACGCTAAGCTACATGGAAGAAAATTAATATTCCCACTTGGGAATATAGTGCCACTAGAACACCAAGAAAATAAAATGAATATGCCTTTGACAATGTTTCGCCTGCTATCATGCTAACATGCATGATAGCAGGCGAAACATTGAATTTTAAGATGTGTTACCTGAGCATTTGATCTAGAAAAATTAGGGGATTTGGCAAAATAACAGGAAAACTAAAATATGGTTTTTATGTTTTGGAAAATAGTTCACAGTAACATAACATGTATACAGGTAGTATTTATTGGGCTCAAACATGCAAAATCCATACCAGACCCTTGAAATCTCCATATGGAGATGAAGTATGACCAGAGATGATTGTGTGCAAACCTGGACCCAACACAAGGCTCCTGAATGGCCCAGGATATGTCAAAGACTGAGGGCAGAGGTGTTTATGAAATGTTTTAGTCTTTACTTTTCCACATTACATAATAAGTACTTGTTTGTAGGATTGCATCGTGACCTTGGAGTGATAAAGATGTGCTGACTGCTTTGTGTGAAGTTGTGACAAACTGATCATAGGCATCAGTTTCATCCAGATGATCCAGCCCCTTAAGGTCTTGTAAGAAAGTATTCTATAAGAATGAGTGTTTGAATGTTTAGAGCCAGAATCAGGACTTAGGGTGCTTACACAAAATTCTCATTAAACCTGAGTGAATCATCACATCTCAACATGTGCATCATGTTTTCTTAGTTTCAGTAGAAATTCCACGATAGGAGAAGGGATAGTTGTGTCGGCTCTGGAGCTCCTCATTCACTCTCTAACTTGCTCACATTAAAGAGAGATCTAATCACTGCAGGGACTTGGCCAATGATGTGCTTATCAAACGGCATATTTCAAAAAGGCATCTTAAAAGGCCTGAGGGCGAAGAAGCAATAAGAGCACATTTGTATGTGGATGAAAGAGAAAAGTGTAGACAGACCTTGCATCAGAATACAGAGGGGGAGATCATTAGCATTTCCAGTAAAATATGCACTACCAGAGAGAGAGAGAGAGAGAGAGAGAGAGAGAGAGAGAGAGAGATGGTAGTGGGATGGCGTTGGAAGTGAGGAGGGCTGAGGGAGAAGAACAGTTCTTTTCACCATTCGCCCTTTTTGTTTTACCAGTTCCCAAAAAGAATAAGAGAACAAATACATTTTTGAACAAAGGCAGGCCTCTTGAAGTGGAAGTCCGTTGGGGGCCTGAGGTGGCTCCGTTGTGGGTTACAACAGAGTGAAGCCACAATGCAGCTGTGCTCCCAACTCCTCTCCCGCCTCCTCCCACTTTGCTAAAGAGATCATTCCCGCTCCACTTCCGTGAATTAGAAAAAGAGGATATTAAATCTCTGATACTTTGAGGATTGTTGGTCTTCTGTCTCTTTTTTTTTTTTTTTTTTTTTTTTTTTTTTCCAGTTATGGATTGTGACAAAACTGGGTCATAATCTCCTCTGTATAGTCAGTATTGATAAGATATTATCTCTTGATTGATTTCTCAACCTGGTGATCGAAGCACACTGTAGTTTTCATGTTAAGAGAAAGTATTTCTTAAAAATAAACTAGCATGAAATAGTAAACTTTAAGAAAAAGCTGCTGAATTGTTCTTGACCTGCTGCCAGAGTCCAAAAGAACGATGCAAGTAATGATAGGAAATTATTTCAGGCATAGAAGAAGGTTTGGATGTGGTTATATGAGTGAAGGACATCACGGTGTAGGCCTGTCAGTCAGCCACAATGTTCATATATTGTGTGTTATATATTTCAGATAATTATTAAATTGTAGAAATGATGTAAATTTCAACCAAAAAAATGCATATTGTTAGCTTCAATTGCTATTCTTTGCTTTTTGTCTTTTGCTGTATCATCTAGGAAGACGAGGAGAGCACACACACACACACACACACACACACACACACACACACACACACACACACACACACACACTTGCAGACACTGTCAGCGGATGATCAGAGGGGGTGTCCAGGTAAATTTGTTTCTTGGGGACATTGAGTGTTAACCAGGGAAATACAGAGTTTAGCAACGACTGCTAACATGGCAAATTTCACACAATTACACACTCACACATCACGGCAGCAGTGCACAGGCACACAGCAGGAAGCAACTCCATTAGTAGCAGGACATACTATAGGCAGACAGTGTGTATATTGCACACAGTGTGCATATACACACATTCACACACAGAACTCAGCCCTAATTTAGAAAGTCAATTTGGGATCAAGAGACCAATTATCTTAATTATTTTCCTTTCCCTCCATCACTCTCTTCCACTTGTTTTCCTGTTTTCTATTTTAGCTGTGTTTGCATTTGTGAGTATTTTGGTTGATTTATTTCACAACGCAAAATTAACTCTAAAACTTAGAGGTACTCTTGTCTACACCAGCTAAAATTCACGTTTTTGTATCTCCATTCTCATATAGAAATTCCTTCATCTGGCAAACATCTGCAGATGAATAATGATGATAAGAATAAGCTGTTATTATATTTTGTGCGAAAAGAAAAAGAAACAGCAGTTAAACGTTCAGGGTCGGTTTATTCATTGCACCCTAGCAACAGTACAATCTAACCTGCACAGAAATTGCCTGTTTGTATATGCGATAGCTCATTCAATATGAGGTGACAGCATCTCGCCGACCATTTGTGGAAAAGAAGATAATTATCATGTGATGGATTTCACCTGCACCCTGGAAAATTAAATCTGTGAAACACAGCGCTCCAAAAATGGTTGAGCTAAAATATTCTCTAAAAATATATATTGTATATTCGGCTTATAGTTCAAATTGTTGGAAATCTGTGAGCATGAGGCTGACAGGCTGTGTGTATCACAAAATCTAAAATGAAATGGAATTTAGATAAGTATGATATCTTCAAGAGCATGCTGGATCTAGATAAGAATTCCTCGTCTTCGGTGTTTGTAGGCATGGGAGTCGTGCATTAGTTTTATCATCAATTGAGAGGTTCAACTGGAGAACAGCGCTCGGTAGAGTTTCCATGAAATTAAAGGGTCGTCTGTGATGTGAAGTCGTGGTAAAATCCACTTATAGACCGCATATGATTATCATATAAAATGATGAAATATGTAATGTTCTTGTATGAAAGATTAGATGTACGGGAATGATGAAGAGTAATGATGATGTCTCTATAAAACAGGAAGCCGGAAAATATTTGAAACACAGGAGTCAAAAAACAAATATACATATATATTCATATTTTTATTTATATTTCATTTCTGGGAGGATATCTTGTACACCAAATATCCCATTGGCAGTTAAGCGCATTCAATGTGTTTAGAAGCCAGAAACAGTCACTTGTTTTAACAAACACAAATACAAAATAAAGATAACCACAAAATAATGAACTGCATGTTTATAACATACAAAAGAATCCCATGCCTACTCAGTAGGTAACTTCAACATTCCAGCTCTTGAAGATGTGGATATTTACACTTAAGTTTTACAAAAATATACTTTATAAGTTTTCTCCTTTTTTGCTTACATTCTAATGAAATGAAGCGGTGCCCTCATATCTCATCCCTTTTCCTCCCTCTGAGTATGACTTACATTCTGTAACAAAAATATTCCCTCAACCCTTAAGGCGAGACGCAGTGCATCCTCTCTCGCGCGCAGCCGAGTCACAACATCAGCAAGGCTTCACAAAAGGCACCAAATAACAGGAGCGTTTGTCTTGTTTCGATTTGTTTTTTCTCTATTTTTCCATATAACAGAGCGATATGTCACATGTGAGAAAGAGAGAAAGAGCTAGTACCAGTGGATGATATTTACAAACAGAAACTAACATCACTCTTACTCATGCTTGAATACTTAAGTGCTTTTTTTTCAAACAATGTCAAAACATATCACAGCATCATCACTACATAATAGAGAAAGTATGTAGAAAATATGGCCCTGCTCACTTCAAATAATACAATGCAAATAAGTTTTCACATCAATGGTACCAAAGAATGATAAAAACAAAACATGGCACATGTACAACATACATATACGGTAGCTTATGTATATCATTCAATGTCTTTTGTACTGCCTGTGAGGGCAGATGTGCCTTAGCACCACAACTGCTATTGGTTTGTCTCTGGGTTTTGTGTACGGTAATAGCAGAGACTTGTCAATGCCTTTTTTTAAACTGTCCATCTGTTGAGTCCTTTACGCATTTGAAATGCTGCTTTTGCTTTACAGAGATGGAAAAAAATCCCTCCCCCCCCGNTTTTTTTTTTTTTTTTTAGCTTTTATTGTCTTTGTCCAGTCCTTGACATGTCTTTTTTCCTCTCTTTCAGGTAAATCTCGAGATTCACCTAATACTACGCAGGGAGCAGACAGAAAAGTGCTTTTTTGGAAGGGGAAAAACAAAGTCTTTTGATGGTGATTTCTTTCCCCTCAAAGAAAGTTTAGGGAGGAGAGATGAGGAGAGATGAAGAGGTGCTCTTTCTTAGCAGATCTCGATTGTCCTTGGGGAAAGAGTGGTCTGCATGTCTGATAGTGGGGTGGGGACTGGGGAGCTGTAGATGTTGGACACAGAGGAGGGAAAGGAAGAGGCTACCTGGGTCTGAAAAGTGTTGGACATGGATACTGATGGGTAGGTGGTGGCAATGGAAGGTGAAGGGTAGGAAGTATGGACAGGAGAGGAGTAGCAGGAGGTGACAGGAGAGGGATAAGAAGACACTGGAGAAGGGTAGGAGGTGATGGGAGAAGGGTAGCTGGAGGCAGGTGAGGAGGCTGATACTGGTACCGCTGTCACCACCACTGCTCCTGCTTTCTCTGCTTTTTTGTCTTTCTGCCGCAGGTGGATCTTTGTGTGCCTTTTCCTCTCATCGCTCCGGGCAAATTTGCGTCCACAGATCTCACAAGCAAAGGGCTTTTCACCAGTATGGGTGCGGATGTGTGTTGTCAGGTGGTCACTGCGGCTGAAGTTGCGCATGCAGATGCGGCACTGAAAGGGTTTCTGGCCTGTGTGGATGCGGATGTGGCGTGTCAGCTCGTCAGAGCGTGAGAAGCGGCGATCGCAGGTCTCCACGGGGCAAGCATAGGGCCTCTCATGTGGAGGAGTCTTGCTTGGCCGGGAGGGGTACTTGCGCATGCGGCTGGGCTTGATCAGCTGAGATTGGTAGACACTCTTGAGGTCCTGGGAACCTGTCTGGGTGGCAAAGGCTTTGATGGTGGACAGAGGTGTGAGGGAGGGCTGGCTTGACTGACTGTGGAAGGGCTTTTGGTCTGGGGGCACCAGGCTGATCTCTCCCTGCTGCTGAGGGAAGAGATAGTCAGGGATCATGGGCACAGGGAAACTGGTACTGCAGGTCTTGCCGTTGGGATAGGCAGGAGGTGGGTACTGCAGTGGGGCTCCAGCCGAGCCGGGAAAAACCTGGCTCTGCTCTGGGAAGATGTCAGAGTTGGGGCTGGAGTATGTGGGGGCAGCTGAGTAGATAGGGTTGGGCTCACTGTGGTGAATAGAGGAACTGAGACTGGAGTTCTGAGAAGAAGACGTAGAAGATGAGGAAGAGGAGGACGACAAGGATGAAGAGGAGGATGAGGTGGTCTGTGAGGCAACAGTGGAAGAGGTGGTGATTGTGGATGGATTGATCCCCACCAGACCGCTGACCAGGCCCAAGAGAGGCTCTGCCCAGAGGCTGTTGCTGCAGGTGGTGGCTGGCTCCAGGGTGAAGCGGCCTGTGTACGAGATGGGGGGCAGCCTCTGGGTGTGATAGGTCTGCTCTGCCACCGACTTCTCACAGTTGAAGGGGATATCAGGTAACGTATCTGCAGGGACCAGAGAGACAGGAGAGACATTAATCAAACTGTCAATATCCAGAGGGAGGGAGAAGGGAATCCTGCCAGAGTGGTGGATAGTGTGCCCACCGCTTTTCAGATTGCCCACGCAGAGGAAACACCCAAAACTCTTTCCCTATCAACTCTAAAACTGTTCCAAACGTCAACAACTGCTGTGCATGCTAAGCTATTCCACACTCACATTTCCCCTCCTCTCACTCTCTCGATCATTCTTTAATTTGTTCTATCTTCCTGTCTTGCACACACACACACACGCACATGCACGCACACACACACATTCTTGAAGCCTATCACATAGCCCAAGGCAATTGATTACCAAAACTGCAGTTCAGCTGGTTTTAGGAATGCAATTTGAATTGAGCTGTAGGAGTGTCTGGAGGCATGCAGTGACTGAGCAGTGTTTAAGTCCTCTGAGAGTCAGCAGGGATTTAGAGCTATCAATACATTATATTAATTCAGATGTTTTGTTTTGTTTTTAAATTTCCCTGATTTTTATCTTATTTTACATAATTTTTGTGTTGATGTATTGTCAGATAAAATTCAACTTTACTTGTAATCTATAATTCCACTATATATAGGTAAATTAAATTTCCCACAAGCCATAATAAAAAAACTGAACATACATTTGTATCATTATGTCGGCTGAATTTAGATGCTCATACTCTGCGATGAATGATTAAAATTGAACTGAAAATTGGATTTAAAAAAAGCCAGCAAAATACATAATAATTACAAAAGTACAGCTGTGTTTTGGGTTGTTTTTTTTTTTTGTTGTTGTTTTTTAACCATCGATCTAATTATAATTTGGTGTAGACCAGCAGATGTTTGTTGATTCATCTTTACATGCAGTTTTGCGAATCAGGAGCAAAAGAGCAAAGTTCCATTTCTTACCTCCAGCAAGGTGGTCGTACTGGTCCCCAGGCTCCCCGGAGCCAAAGCCTGCACCTTCGGGTGCGGAGGCGGTAAGGAAGGGGGTNCTGGTCCCCAGGCTCCCCGGAGCCAAAGCCTGCACCTTCGGGTGCGGAGGCGGTAAGGAAGGGGGTCCCTGCAGAGCTGAGCATCATCACCTCCTCCAGCTTTGGGTAGTTATCCATGGGGGAGTGAGGGAAGCTCAGGGGTTCTGAGATCTGCAGGGATGGGAGGATCATCTCGGTCTTGGCTGCAGCCATCTGCCGGTGCTGGAGCTGAGGGGTTGAGGCTGCGCTGCTGGCTGGAGAGGAGAGCTCGGAGGCTGGGTGCGCGGTGGAAAAGCGGTGCCTTGCAGGTGGAGGAATCACTCACCAGGCTCAGTGAGCGCTGCACACTTCTGCTGATGCCGAGGAAGAGAAAAATGTTTTTTTTTTCTCGCTTGCTCCGAATTTCTCCCACTGCAGATGTCCCGTTGGTTTCCTTTTTTCTCAGTCAGTAAAGATCCACTTGTCTTTTCAGAAAAATTCAAAAAGTGTCCTTTTTACTCATTCCCTGAAATTAATCAAAATTAATCAATAGATTAATCTCGATTTGTTAAATGTATTAAATGATTTATCCAGTCGGGTGTTGACCCTCTTGGATGAATGTTGTTTTGAAATGACTTTTTACTTTTGGTGTGAGATGTATGAGTTCTATGTGTTTCTCTGTCTCTGCTCTAACAGTTGCTCTTGTGGGCTCTCTGAGTTGAGAGGTTTCCCCGTGCCTTTTATACCCTCTTGCCGTGACGTAGATGTCCATATTTGGATCGGAGGAAGCCCATATTTAGTCACTGCAGTGGAGGACACATGACGCTGGCCTGGGGAGAAAGCAGAGTAGAGACTTTATATTAAGCTCCCGCATAAATTGCGAAGACATCGCGGCTCTTCCTGTGTCCCGAATCAATGTGCCTTCATAGCAGAAGCGCTCCGTATGAAAGCGGCATAATTCTTGCTCTCTCTCCGTCACCCCATAGATTTGATTTGGATTTCCCATCTGTGCAGCAGGCTGCTGCGCTGCCGGAAAGCCCTGCTCCGCCGTGCCTTATAAGGTCGTGACTACATAAGGACCTATTCCGGTGGGTTTCCATTTCCCTGCCCTTATGTGGAGCTTCCTGAGGCAGCGCTGATGGCTGCTTGGCAGTGAATGAGAGGCTGGAAGTGCGCAAATCATGTCCAGCGCTCACAATAAGTAATGTTAGCAGCAGGATCCTGCTCCTCTGTTCTCAAGCACAGTTTCACATCTGAACTAAGACAATCAGGAGACTCAGACCAGCTGCGTTACGCTCTCTTTGTTAATGTTAATATTTTAAACCATGAGAACAAGATGAATGGTTCCGCTTAACAGGGCCGACATTTCTTTTAAAACTTAAATGCAACACTTGACTGCATTTATGAGTGGCCATAAACATTAAAATATTATATCCAAGCTTGAGTGAAATGCATTGGACCTTCTATTTTATGTCAAAACAGTTTGAAAATCTTAAGTTAGTGACAGTGTAGGCATTGCATTATTTGTAATAAGCTTGTTGCCTGTAACCATACTCAACTCAATGTTAAATTGATCTTGATATTTTAGTTTAACATCGTGTTATGTAGATAGTAAAGTTTATGCAAATTGTACAAGGAGTGTGCAAAGTCCGTTGGTTGGCAGCAAACTTCCTCTAAATTAACTTTCCACTTTTCTCCGCTCTGTCATTGATTAATGAGAACAAATAACCGCGGATGCTGACGAGGTGCGAGGCGATCCGTCTAATTGAGGGGTGTCCCCGGCTCAATATTCGGGGAATCTCTCTGCCACTCAGAGGCCTAATGGGCCGCATTAACAGCGCTGCGCACAGCTGCCAGGACGCCTGCGGGATACCAATGTTCCCCCCGGCTGCTCCAGCTTCGGATGGAGAGCCAGCATTACTCGCTGGATGCTGACGGGAAATCAATGTGTTTCCCTTGCTGCTGACTGGATCTATATGCGAGCAACCTCATTTGAAAACATAGTGGGTTGGACAGTTTAAGGTAGAGAAAGAGAAAGAGAGAGAGAGAGAGAGAGAGAGAGAGAGAGATTTACCTGGTTGCAACTCGCATTGTCCCTCTACCTACACGTGATATTTTAGTGAGGACTTCACAAAATGCAGAGTGAGAAAGAAGGAAAGAGAGAGAGAGAGAGAGAGAGAGAGAGAGAGAGAGAGAGACTTGGAGAGAAGGGGCCTCCATTTGAACATAACATATAATTCAAGTAGGTTTTTTGGGTTTTACTCGATGGCATTCTTTCCAGGCATGTTACCCCATTAGACTGATAGCAGAATTCTGTCATATATTATGGATGATCTGAAGCAAGCTGGGGCTTCTTCACAAAATCCAAATATCCCTGAAGTAGAGGACACAGCTGGAGAATGTGCAATAGTGTTTATTCATACAGTCAGATGTATAATCATCAAATTTAATATCTTTTGAGGGTATTTATGGCACAGCACAATGCATTTGAAGAGGAAAATGGAGCCCCCACTGCATACAAACACTCTTAAAAGTTGAATTAACATTTTGTTTTTCAGCAAGAGATATGCCATTTCTCGCACTACTAGCTGATGTCACCCATTGAATTTATTCCTCGCTGGTAATTAACCCAAGAATTCCTACTATTTAAACATCTCTGTCCATGGGTTGTCAATCCAGACCTGCCAGATTTTGTCAAGAAAGACCAGGACACTGGACCGGATGCAGTTACACAAAGCAATTACATCTGTGTGGTGAAATGACAAGACCCAATCAGATCCAAACTTCTGCCTGCGTCCTCTGCTGCTGTCATGCATCAGTTACCAAGGTCGATCAATTCAAGGCAAAGAAAAGAAGGAAGCGAGGAGAGAGAGCAATGAGAGAACTCATCATCTGATGACAGTGTAATAAAATCAGGTTAGGGAAAACTCTCAGAAAAGTAATAAAGTAATAAAGATGATAAACAGTTTACAGTGGCTGTTTGGGCCTCCCTTCACTATGATACATGGAGGTGGGAGCCAGATGCTATAAGGGCAGGGGAAGGGGAGTGAGTGTGTGTCTGGGTGTGTTTGGGTGTTGATGCACATGATGCTTGGACTGCTGTGTGTGTGTGTGTGTGTGTGTGTGTGTGTNGAGAGAGAGAGAGAGAGAGAGAGAGAGAGAGAGAGAGAGAGAGTGTCTCTTTGGGTCAGCGTGTTCCCCTGTGCTGCCCACACAGCCCAGCCAGAGGAGTCCTCGTCTGATGAGACTCCAACACGCTGCCAACCGGCAAGAAAGGCTCTCCCATTACCTACGCACTCACCACGCCCCCGTTCACATGCATGCACACACACAGACACACACACCCTGCACAAGCACCGGTTAATATTTAATCATGCTCCAATCTGCCACAGAGAAAATAGGAGGAGGAGGAAGTAGACAGGGGAAGACAAAAAGAGAGGAGGAGGTGAGGATGAGAAAGGGAAAGTGAAGATGTAGATATAAAGAGAGTGAGGAGATAAAGGCAGGTTGACAGAGAGAGAGAGAGAGAGAGAGAGAGAGAGAGAGAAAAGAGAAGAGAATGAAGAAGGATGGGCAATTGAAGGGTGAGGGAAATGACGGAAGGGTGAAGGCAACAGAAAAATAGAGAATCCTCACACCCTCATACGTGGGAGCAAATACCAAGCTTTGTGCTGGCATTTATCAGCAGCTAATGCCAGGAAGTCTGTCAGGGAAATGGGGCAGATAGATACGCAGCTTCTCCATCACCCACCACCCCACCTCACCCTCACCTCCCAGTCCGCACAGCCCCGATACATGATGCAACACCTCCCTATTAGCATACAGGTGTGCTCAGACTGGATGCTGCATGATGAACAGGCGATAGATTAAAAGGTGGACTATAACAGATACCAAAGCCTGGGTGTTACATAATGTGGCAGAGGAGATGGGGAGGGCACGTGTAATGACAGAGAGAGAGAGAGAGAGAGAGAGAGAGAGAGANGGGGAGGGCACGTGTAATGACAGAGAGAGAGAGAGAGAGAGAGAGAGAGAGAGAAGGGACATGATTATTTTTGAACGGGCACAGAATGCAGCTTTCACAGTTTTATCTTGCTCTATGGGGTGGGGAGAGCATGGTGGATTTTAAGATAATAAAAAATGAAATGTGGCCTGGATGTGTTATACACAGAGATTGGTGAGAGCTGATTATTAATTTGAGAAGAGCAGCAGCCTGATCAGCTCGGGCAGGGTGACAGGCTGAATATTAACCCGCTGAGGAGAAGCTATGAGAGGAGGGTATTTGATAAATGTCGTTTTTCTTTTACAGTGATGACAGCAGGAGTGTTTTGTCTGACCTTTTACATGCAGAGTGAGATACGCATGAGAAAAATCCGGAAAAAAAACTCTTAGCGACGTGACTGTAAAGTCTAATGAATCTGATGTCATTCAGAAAAGCGCCGTTGTTGAAATCTGACACAGCCCGTTACAGCACAAAGCAGAAGATTACAGAGCACCACCTGTTGCTGTACTGCTGTCTTTGAAGCAGGCACATTTTTTGTGCTCAGTTCAGGAATGTTGTTCTGGAATGCTGGCCTTGTGTTTGCAGCGTATGACTGTGCTGTGAGTAAGAGTTCTACTAAAGCTTTGAGCCTGAGTGACATCTGAAAAACAATCTGCTCACACTTGCACCGTCTCTGCAGGAGTCCCTCGCTGTCGTATTTGCCCCAAGGCTGAAGAGCAGAAATGGTGTCAGTATATCACATGGAAAAAGGGCCCTGGCTTTGTATGGCCACACTATCTGCTTATTTGTCTGTTGTTGCCTTCTGAGGGTTGTAGGTGACAGGGACACAATTACCAAACACAGCAAACCACCCACCCATGGCTGCGTGACTCACAGAGCCCCTGGCCTGTTTGTTTGATGCATATGACAAAAGATCTGACCCCTGACCTTTTCACTCCTGATGAGTCACCGGTAGCACGCTGGAAGTTGGGGCTTCCCCACGCCATGCAGCCTCTGTCACAATAACAGCACAGCAACGGGTAACATTTAAAGGTTGCCACAAACAGGTTTTTTGGTTATCTGAGTTGTGTATACGGTAATTTGTGGGTGGCAAGACCCAGGCAGCCGAGTAGAAAGAACTGTTGAAGTCAGCTTTGTGTGCATGACATATTCAGTGTTAGAGTTCTTTAAGCTTGTTAGAAGAGACACAGAGCTCAAGGACCTGGTCATGACTCAAAATAAAAAAATTCTATTAAAATGAGATTGAATAAAATTTTTACCTTCATCATCACCTTAAATCACTGAATTTATTCATCTCTATTAAAAATGCCTGTCAGAAAAATAACATTTAAAAAATAAATAGGACTTGAACTTTGAGCCCTAGTAATAAAACTCTTTCAATTTCACATTTTCCGGTTCCTACACTTCTTGTCCACAAGTGTACCAAATTTATGGTTGATATACAGTAAATACTGAAGTTTAATAAGAAATTTAGTAAACTATACTCCTTGGGGTCCTTTTGTGTGCCAAACCTACCAAACCTATCTAAAATGGTTAAAATTTGCAATACTACATTTAAATAAATTATCAACATGACTATTTGGCTTTAAAAGTGCAAGAAAAAGCTATTAAAAAAAACAACAACTCCTAATTGCAGCTCTCAGGGTCATTTCTCCAGATTGAAAACAGATTTAATAACCACCCACTGAGACACATGGTATGGTCAGAATACTTCCTATTGGATGAAAACCTTGCCAATCAAGTCAGTCAGGTTGTAAAATGTCACCATGCATTCTGATAGGCTGCTTTTATGTATACACCCACAACAATGATGCCATGTTAATGATGATAGAAGGTGATTATATTTGTTGTGAATTCCTCATTTCCAGAGATGGTAAGCTAGCGTAAGTGTTTAGTATATTTGTATATTGTATATATTTGTGTTTGGTCACTGGTTATGCTAATTGCTAACTTTAGTAGTTGCATAAAATAGACTATTGACAGACACGGAAGGTCTACAATTCCTCTCATNTTGCTAACTTTAGTAGTTGCATAAAATAGACTATTGACAGACACGGAAGGTCTACAATTCCTCTCATACAGCATTGCTATTCTGCCAGTTACAGTACATCTGTATACTGTATTGGTTGAAGATGTTTAAAGTTTCCATGTCATGAAAAACATGTTTTTCCTTGCCCATGCATATATACTATAGATCCTTCAGCCTATCAAACCTGAGAATTTGGAAAGCCAAATCCTCTGCGTTGTTTCCATAGCCCGCATTTTAGGTAAACATGTGTTTCTACAAGCCCTTTTGATTTTGGTCTTTTTGTTACGTAACAAAAGGACTCATTTGCCTAATGCCCAGCTCCAAGGCAGACAACCACTCCCACTNTTGTTACGTAACAAAAGGACTCATTTGCCTAATGCCCAGCTCCAAGGCAGACAACCACTCCCACTCTCCTCTGCTGTCAGTGCCTATAGCTGCCATTGTTGTAGACTGCTAATATAGACTCGGAGATGTCGAAGGTTTCGAGCAAAACACACCAAGTGTTGTGTTGTTGGCTGCTGAAACCAACATAAATGTCTGTATTCCCTGCCATCATCGGAGGCTAAAAAGAAACATTGCTTAGATTTTATTTATGACAACAACGTTCCAGCTGCAGTGGCTGCTAGTCATGCTGTGCTAACCACTTCACTAACAAGGGAAAGTACAATGCTGGCTTAGCCCAGGGCTGCCAACTCTCACGCACTGAGCGTGAGACTCACGCAAACAGCTGACTTCACACGCTCTCACGCCTGACATCTGATTTCTCNACTGAGCGTGAGACTCACGCAAACAGCTGACTTCACACGCTCTCACGCCTGACATCTGATTTCTCATGCTCGAAAAACATCCGTTTCACGTCTATACACTTACACTTACTATAGTCTATAGTATACACTTACTACAGTCTTTTTATACACTTACTATAGCCTTACTATACATTTACTATAATCTTACTGCACACTAACTATAGTCTTACTACACACTTACTATAGTCTTGCTATACATTTACTATACTCTTATTATACACATACTATAGTGTTACTATACACTTACCATAGTCTTAGTATACACTTACTGTAGTCTTTTTATACACTTACTATAGCTTACTGTACATTTACAATAATCTTACTGCACACTTACTATAGTCTTACTATCCACTTACAATAGTCTTACTATACACTTACTATAGTCTTACGATACACTTACTGTAGCCTTACTATACACTTACTATAGTCTTACTATACACTTACCATAATCTTGCTATACACTTACTATAGTCTTATTATACACTTACTATAGTCGTACTATAGTCTTACTATACACTTACTATAGCCTTACTATGCACTTACTATAGTCTTTTAATACACTTATTATAGCCTTACTATACACTTATTATAGTCTTACTACACACTTACTATAGTCTTTTTATACACTTACTATAGCCTTATTATACCCTTACTATATTCTTTTTATACACTTACTATACATTACTATACCTTACTATACATTTAGTATAATCTTACTGTACACTTACTATATTCTTACTACTCTTACTACACACTTACTACATACTTAATACATACTTTATACTTTATACATACTTTATACATACTTAATACTACATACTACACACTTACTACATACTTTACTCTTACTACACACTATAGTCTTACTATACACTTACCATAATCTTGCTATACACTTACTTTAGTCTTATTATACACTTACTATAGTCGTACTATAGTCTTACTATACACTTACTATAGCCTTACTATACACTTACTATAGTCTTTTAATACACTTACTATAGCCTTACTATACACTTACTATAGTCTTACTACACACTTACTATAGTCTTTTTATACACTTACTATAGTCGTATTGTACACTTACTATAGTCTTAATATACACTTATAGTCTTGCTAGACACTTTCTATAGTCTTGCTTCACACTTACTATAGACTTACTAT
>VXCM01000182.1:3058-51174 GCA_014773175.1 Lucifuga dentata
TATAGTAAGTGTTTACTAAGACTATAGTAAGTGTATAGTAGTACTATAGTAAGTGTATACTAAGACTATAATAAGACTATAGTATGTGTACAGTAAGACTATAGTAAGTGTTTACTAAGATTATAGTAAGTGTATAGTAAGACTGTAGTAAGTGTATAGTGGGACTATTGTAAGTGTATACTAAGACGATAGTAAGACTATAGGATGTGTACAGTAAGACTATAGTAAGACTATAGTGTTTACTAAGACTATAGTAAGACTATACTAAGTGTATAGTAAGACTACAGTAAGTGTTTACTAAGACTATAGGAAGACTATAGTCAGTGTATAGTAGGACTATAGTAAGACTATAGTCAGCGTATAGTAGGACTATAGTAAGTGTATACTAAGACTATTGTAAGACTATAGTAAGTCTTTACTAAGACTATAGTAAGTGTATAGTAAGACTACAGTAAGTGTTTACTAAGACTATAGTAAGAATACAGTAAGTGTATAGTAGGAATATAGAAGTGTTTAAAGAGTATAGTGTTTACTAAGACTATAGTACGTGTACAGTAAGACTATAGTAAGACTATAGTCAGTGTATAATAGGACTATATTAAATGTTTACTAATACTATAGTAGGAGTACAGTAAGTGTTTACTAAGATTATAGTAAGACTATAGTAAGTGTTTAGTAAAATTATAGTAAGAATATAGTAAGTGTATAGTAGGACTATAGTAAGTGTATACTAAGAGTATAGTAACACTATAGTATGGGTATAGTAAGACTATAGTAAGTGTACAGTAAGCCTATAGTAAGTGTTTACTAAGACTATAGTAAGTGTATAGTAGGACTATAGTAAGTGTTTACTAAGACTATAGTAAGACTACAGTAAGTGTTTACTTAGACTATAGTAAGACTACAGTAAGTGTTTACTTAGACTATAGTAAGACTACAGTAAGTTTATATTAGGACTATAGTAAGACTATAGTCAGCGTAAAGTAGGACTATAGTGTTTTCTTAAGACTGTAGTAGGACTACAGTAAGTGTATAGTAAGACTATAGTAAGTGTTTACTAAGACTATAGTAAGCCTATAGTAAGTCTTTACTAAGACTATAGTAAAACTATAGTAAGTGTATAGTAGCACTACAGTAAGTTTATAGTAGCACTATAGTAAGTGTTTACTAAAAGTATAGTATTTACTAAGACTATAGTAAGTGTACACNTATAGTAGCACTATAGTAAGTGTTTACTAAAAGTATAGTATTTACTAAGACTATAGTAAGTGTACACTAAGACTATAGTAAGACTATAGTCAGTGTATATTAGGACTATATTAAATGTTTACTAATACTATGGTAGGAGTACAGTAAGTGTTTACTAAGATTATAGTAAGACTATAGTAAGTGTATAGTGAGACTACAGTAAGTGTATAACTATTGTAAGACTATAGTAAGTGTATAGTAAGACTATAGTAAGTGTATAGTGGAACTACAGTAAGTGTATAGTAAGATTATAGTAAGTGTTTACTAAGACTATAGTAAATGTATAGTAAGACTATAGTGTTTACTAAGACTATAGTAGGACTACAGTAAGTGTTTACTAAGACTATAGTAAGTGTATAGTAAGACTACAGTAAGTGTATACTATGACTATAGTAATAATACAGCAAGTGTTTACTAAGACTATATTAAGAATACAGTAAGTGTATAGTAGGAATATAGAAGTGTTTAAAGAGTATAGTGTTTACTAAGACTATAGTACGTGTACAGTAAGACTATAGTAAGACTATAGTCAGTGTATAATAGGACTATATTAAATGTTTACTAATACTATAGTAGGAGTATAGTAAGTGTTTACTAAGATTATAGTTAGACTATAGTAAGTGTATAGTGAGACTACAGGAAGTCTATAGTAAGACTATAGTAAGTGTTTACTAAGACTATAGTAAGGCTATAGTAAGTGTATAGTGGGACTATAGTAAGTGTTTACTAAGAANGTTTACTAAGACTATAGTAAGGCTATAGTAAGTGTATAGTGGGACTATAGTAAGTGTTTACTAAGAATATAGTAAGTGTATTCTAAGAATATAGTAAGTGTTTACTAAGACTATAGTAAGTGTATAGTAAGACTATAGTAAATGTATACTAAGACTATAGTAGGACTACAGTAAGTGTTTACTAAGACTATAGTAAGTGTATAGTAAGACTATAGTAAGTGTATAGTAAGATTATAGTAAGTGTATAGTGGGACTACAGTAAGCGTTTAATAAGACTATAGTAAGACTATAGTAAGTGTTTACTAAGACTATAGTAAGAGTATAGTAAATGTATAGTGGGACTATAGTAAGTGTTTACTAAGATTATAGTAAGACTAGTAAGTGTATATTAAGACTATAGTAAGACTATAGTATGTGTACAGTAAGACTATAGTAAGTGTTTACTAAGACTATAGTAATACTATATTAAGTGTATAGTTGGACTATAGTAAGTGTATACTAAGACTATAGTATGGGTACAGTAAGATTATAATAAGTGTTTAAAGACTATAATAAGACTACAGTAAGTGTACAGTAAGACTATAGTCAGTGTATAGTAGGACTAAAGTAAGTGTATAGTAACACTACAGTAAGTTTATCGTAGGACTATAGTAAGTGTTTACTAAAACTATAGTAAGACTATAGTAAGTGTACAGTAAGCCTATAGGTAGTGTTTACTAAGACTATAGTAAGTGTACAGTAGGACTACAGTAAGTGTATAGTAAAACTATAGTAAGACTATAGTGAGTGTATAATAGGACTATAGTAAGTGTTTACTAAGACTATAGTAAGACTATAGTCAGTGTATAGTAGGACTATAGTAAGTGTTTACTAACACTATAGTAGGACTACAGGAAGTGTATGGCAGGACTATAGTAAGTGTATACTAACAGTATAGTAAGACTATAGTAAGTGTACAGTAAGACTATAGTAAGTGTTTACTAAGACTATAGTAAGTGTATAGTAAGACTACAGTAAGTGTATAGTAAGACTATAGTGTTTACTAAGACTATAGTAGGACTACAGTAAGTCTTTACTAAGACTATAGTAAGACTATAGTAAGTGTATAGTGGGACTATAGTGTTTACGAAGACTATAGTAAGTGTTTACTAACACTATAGTAAGACTAGATTAAGTGTATAGTAGGACTACAGTAAGACTATAGTCAGCGTATAGTAGGACTATAGTAAGTGTTTCCTAAGACTATAGTAGGACTACAGTAAGTGTATAGTAGGACTATAGTAAGTCTATACTAAGACTATAGTAAGACTATACTAAGTCTACAGTAAGACTATAGTAAGTTTTTACTAAGACTATAGTAAGACTATAGTAAGTGTATAGTAAGACTACAGTAAGTGTATAGTAAGACGATAGTAAGTGTTTACTAAGACTATAGTAAGTTTATAGTAGGACTATAGTAAGTGTATACTAAGACTATAGTCAGACTATAGGAAGTGTACAATAAGACTATAGTAAGTGTTTACTAACAGTATAGTAGGACTATAGTAAGTGTTTACTAAGACTATACTGTTTACTAAGACTATAGTAAGTGTTTAGTAAGACTATAGTAAGTGTATACTAAGATTATAGTAGGACTACAGTAAGTGTATAGGAAGAATATAGTAAGTGTATAGTGGGACTACAGTAAGTGTATAGGAAGACTATAGTAAGTGTTTACTAAGACTATAGTAAGTGTACAGTAGGACTATAGTAAGTGTATACTAAGACTATAATAAGACTATAGTATGTGTACAGTAAGACTATAGTAAGTGTTTACTAAGACTATAGTAAGTGTACAGTAGGACTATAGTAAGTGTATACTAAGACTATAATAAGACTATAGTATGTGTACAGTAAGACTATAGTAAGTGTTTACTAAGACTATTGTAAGTGTTTACTAAGACTATAGTAAGACTATAGTAAGTGTATACTAAGACGATAGTAAGACTATAGTATGTGTACAGTAAGACTATAGTAAGACTATAGTGTTTACTAAGACTATAGTAAGAGTATAGTAAGTGTATAGGAAGACTACAGTAAGTGTTTACTAAGACTATAGTAAGTCTATAGTGAGACTACAGTAAGTGTATAGTAAGACTATTGTAAGACTACAGTAAGTGTATAGTAAGACTATAGTGAGTGTTTACTAAAACTATAGTAAATGTATAGGAAGACTATAGTGTTTACTAACACTATAGTAGGACTACAGTAAGTGTTTACTAAGACTATAGTAAGACTATAGTAAGTGTATAGTGGGACTATAGTATTTACTAACACTATAGTAAGTATTTACTAAGACCATAGTAAGTGTATACTAAGAATTTAGTAAGTGTTTACTAAGACTATAGTAAGTGTATAGTAGGACTATAGTAAGTGTATATTAAGACTATAGTAAGACTATAGTATGTATACAGTAAGACTATAGTAAGTGTTTACTAAGGTTATAGTAAGACTATAGGAAGTGTACAATAACACTATAGTAAGTGTTTACTAACACTATAGTAGGACTATAGTAAGTGTTTACTAAGAGTATAGTGTTTACTAAGACTATAGTAAGTGTACAGTAAGACTATAGTAAGACTATAGTAAGTGTATAGTGGGACTATAGTAAGTGTTTACCAAGACTATAGTAAGTGTATAGTAAAACTATAGTAAGTGTTTACTAAGACTATAGTAAGACTATAGTAAGTGTATAGTAGGACTATATTAAGTGTTTACTAAGAGTATAGTGTTTACTAAGACTATAGTAAGTGTATAGCAGGACTATATTAAGTGTTTACTAAGAGTATAGTGTTTACTAAGACTATAGTAAGTGTACAGTAAGTCTATAGTAAGACTATAGACAGTGTATAATAGGACTATATTAAATATTTACTAATAGTATAGTAGGAATACAGTAAGTGTATAGTAAGACTATAGTAAGTGTTTACTAAGACTATAGTAAATGTATAGTAAGAAGACAATAGTAGGACTACAGTAAGTGTTTACTAAGACTACAGTAAGACTATAGTAAGTGTATGGTAGGACTATAGTAAGTGTATACTAAGTCTATAGTAAGACTATAGGAAGTGTACACTAACACTATAGTAGGACTATAGTAAGTGTTTACTAAGACTACAGTAAGTGTACAGTAAGGCTATAGTAACACTATAGTAAGTGTTTACTAAGACTATAGTAAGACTATAGGAAGTGTACAATAAGACTATAGTAAGTGTTTACTAACACTATAGTAGGACTATAGTAAGTGTTTACTAAGAGTATAGTGTTTACTAAAACTATAGTAAGTGTACAGTAAGACTATAGTAAGATTATAGTGAGTGCATAATAGGACTATATTAAATGTTTACTAATACTGTAGTAGGAGTACAGTAAGTGTTTACTAAGACTATAGTAAGACTATAGTAAGTGTATAGTGAGACTACAGTAAGTGTATATGAAGACTATTTTAAGACTATAGTAAGTGTATAGTGGGACTACAGTAAGTGTATAGTAAGACTATATAGTAAGTGTTTACTAAGACTACAGTAAGTGTTTACTAAGACTATAGTAAGACTATAGTAAGTGTATAGTGAGACTACAGTAAGTGTATATGAAGACTATTTTAAGACTATAGTAAGTGTATAGTGGGACTACAGTAAGTGTATAGTAAGACTATATAGTAAGTGTTTACTAAGACTACAGTAAGTGTTTACTAAGACTATAGTAAGTGTATACTAAGATTATAGTAAGACTATAGTAAGTGTATAGTAGGACTATAGTAAGTGTATACTAAGACTATAGTAAGACTATAGTATGGGTACAGTAAATGTATAGTAAGACTGTAGTAAGACTACAATAAGTGCTTACTAAGACTATAGTAAGACTACAGTAAGTGTATAGTAGGACTATAGTAAGACTATAGTCAGCGTATAGAAGGACTATAGTAAGTGTTTGCTAACACTATAGTAGGACTATAGTAAGTGTTTACTAAGAGTATAGTGTTTACTAAAACTATAGTAAGTGTACAGTAAGACTATAGTAAGATTATAGTGAGTGCATAATAGGACTATATTAAATGTTTACTAATACTGTAGTAGGAGTACAGTAAGTGTTTACTAAGACTATAGTAAGACTATAGTAAGTGTATAGTGAGACTACAGTAAGTGTATATTAAGACTATTTTAAGACTACAGTAAGTGTATAGTGGGACTACAGTAAGTGTATAGTAAGACTATAGTGTTTACTAAGACTCTAGTAGGACTACAGTACGTCTTTACTAAGACTATAGTAAGACTATAGTAAGTGTATAGTGGGACTATAGTGTTTACTAAGACTAGAGTAAGTGTATAGTAGGACTACAGTAAGACTATAGTCAGTGTATAATAGGAGTATAGTAAGTGTTTCCTAAGAGTATAGTAGGACTACAGTAAGTGTATAGTAGGACTATAGTAAGACTACAGTCAGTGTATAGTAGGACTATAGTAAGTGTATACTAAGACTATAGTAAGACTATAGTAAGTGTATAGTGGGACTATAGTGTTTACTAAGACTAGAGTAAGTGTATAGTAGGACTACAGTAAGACTATAGTCAGTGTATAATAGGAGTATAGTAAGTGTTTCCTAAGAGTATAGTAGGACTACAGTAAGTGTATAGTAGGACTATAGTAAGACTACAGTCAGTGTATAGTAGGACTATAGTAAGTGTACACTAAGACTATAGTAAGTGTATAGTAAGACTACAGTAAGTGTATAGTAAGACTATAGTAATACTACAGTAAGTGTTTACTAAGACTATAGTAAGAATACAGTAAGTGTATAGTAGGAATATAGAAGTGTTTAAAGAGTATAGTGTTTACTAAGACTATAGTACGTGTACAGTAAGACTATAGTAAGACTATAGTAAGTGTTTACTAATAGTATAGTAGGAGTACAGTAAGTGTTTACTAAGATTATAGTAAGACTATAGTAAGTGTACAGTAAGACTATAGTAAGTCTTTACTAAGACTATAGTATGTGTATAGTAAGACTATAGTATGTGTATAGTAAGATAATAGTAAGTGTGTAGTAAGACTACAGTAAGTGTATAGTAAGACTATAGTAAGTGTTTACTAACACTATAGTAGGACTATAGTAAGTGTTTACTAAGATTATAGTGTTTACTAAGACTATAGTAAGTGTACAGTAAGACTATAGTAAGACTATAGTCAGTGTATAGTAGGAATATAGTAAGTGTTTACTAATACTATAGTAAGTGTATAGTAAAACTATAGTAAGTGTTTACTAAGACTATAGTAAGTGTATAGTGGGACTATAGTAAGTGTTTACTAAGACTATAGTAAGACTATAGTAAGTGTATAGTAGGACTATATTAAGTNACTATAGTAAGTGTTTACTAAGACTATAGTAAGACTATAGTAAGTGTATAGTAGGACTATATTAAGTGTTTACTAAGAGTATAGTGTTTACTAAGACTAAAGTACGTGTACAGTAAGACTATAGTAAGACTATAGTAAGTGTTTACTAATACTATAGTAGGAGTACAGTAAGTGTTAACTAAGACTATAGTAGGACTATAGTAAGTGTATACTAAGGTTATAGTAAGACTATAGTATGTGTATTGTAAGACTATAGTAAGTGTATAGTGGCACTACAGTAAGTGTATAGTAAGATTATAGTATGTGTACAGTAAGACTATAGTAGGACTACAATAAATGTTTACTAAGACTATAGTAAGTGTATGGGTAGGATAAATGGAAGTTATAATAAATTTATAGTAAGTGTATAGTAAGTCTATGGTATGAGTATAGTAGTATAGTAGTAGTATATAGTACACATAAATATGTGTACTTATATGTTTGTAAATGGAAGTTGTCATGTGTACGAATGTATGTATGTAAGCAAGCATGGATATGAAACTACATAAAAACTTTTTTACAAATAGTAATATTTGTAAAAAAGATATTACTTTCAACACCTTGTGACATTGAAGATATTATTATCATCCTGTTTAGGAAGAAATTATTGCAAAACGGAAGTACGAGCAAGTAAGATCTTACGGCATAACGTAAAAAGTAGCAGATTAAGGTAGCTGTCAGCAGTAAATGCTCTATGTTATTTATTTCCTACAGCACTGATCTGTGGCACCTGCAGCACTTCAAAACAAACCCACCAATAATCACACCCAGGCACTGCCACATGCAAAAACACACTTTGTCTCACCACATGGCACACACCCACTTAATATCTCAGTGTAACAAGATACTAAGTGACACAACAAAAGGCACTATTTTTAATCCAAGTACGGGACAAAACCCAATCACCAGCCATGCCCGCCTTCAACTTCAGCACAATAACGCTTGTCAAATTCTTGTTCCTTCGCTCTCCAGGTGCCTTTGTTCACCACAAGGATTGTCTGTACAGGGTGCAGTGTGATGTGAGGGGTTGCTATGGAAACCCCGTAGAAGTGAAATAAGTTGTTTTTTCCTTGCACTAGCTTGAAGAGGGTGTCAAAGTCACCTATTAAAGTCATGACAGTGGTAATCACATTCAACCGTGTCCTGTTCGCACACGGGGATGACAGCGGCGATGTCCCACAGTCACGCTGCCACCTTGGTTCTTGTAGCGCTTGACTGCAAGTTAGGTAATGATGAAACACACATTGTTTATGTGCAATAACACTGTTTTGAGGATAGACCTGAAATCATGAGTCTAAGCAAGTCATATTTTTGCATAATTTTGTTATTTATGGCGAATACCAAGCCTTTAATTTCCCCCCATATTCCACAAAGGTTTGACAGTAAATGGTCATACTGGGGGAAATCAAGAGGACAAGAGGGAGAAGTGTGTTCCTCGCTCAGCTCATCTTACAACATAAAACTGGCATGGCTCTTGACTCAGACTAACAATGGCTCATCTTCCCACTCACCTCAACTTTTCTTTCTTGTTTTTTTCTAGGTCACGCTGACATGTGGAACAGAGACAGGCTTGCGATTGGTGAAGGAGCCCAGCAAATGCCAGTACATCATGGACTTCCAGACTCCTGTGGCCTGTCAGCCAGCGCTAAAGCAGCAGGGCATCCACAGCGAACTGTGATCATACAATTGATGTTAAAGACAAATAAAAAGGGCTTCATGGACTTTATCAAAGTGTTATTAAATTCTGGTTAAACGTTTAATTTTTGTTGGCAATGTATTACAGATTTTTAAAAGGACAGTATCGTTATCCTTACATCATGTACATGGCCTAAACATATTTATTTGTTCTGTCGCTAAAGAGATTCAGTTTTCGTCTGGTTGGTTGGTTTGTTAACAGGATACTCAAAGATTTCTGAACAGATTTTAGCAAAACTTGTTGCAGATCCGAATCCAAATAAAAATGATGATGGGAGGGCTTGTTTGGAATTTTTTCTATTAATTTCTACAAAAGTAATACACCAATGAAAAAAAATCTGGCATATTTTTCTCATGATAGATAATTAACAGGTGAGTTTGGTCTTGGCCCAGATAAAATCCTATGCTCACTCTTGAAAGTCTATAGTTAAGACTATAGTAAGTGACAGTAAGACTTACTATACATTTACTATAGCCTTACTGTATACTTACTGTCACTTATTATAGTCTTACTATACACTTACTATAGTCTTACTACACACTTACTACAGTCTTACTGTATACTTACTGTCACTTACTATAGTCTTACTAAAGTCTTACTATACACTTACTATACAAGTAAGTGTATAGTAAGACTATAGTAAATGTGTAGTACGTGACAGTAAGACTACAATAAGTGAATATTAAGATTATAGCAAGTGACAGTAAGCCTATAGTAAGTGTATCCTAAGACTATAGTGACAATAAGACTATAGTAAGTATAGTATGTATAGTAAGAATATAGTAAGTGTATAGCAAGGCTATAGTAAGTGTATAGTATAGCTATAGTAAGTGTATAGTAAGACTATAGTAAGTGTATATTAAGACTACAGTAAGTGTATAGTAAGACTACAGTAAGTGTACAGTAAGACTATAGTAAGTGTATAGTAAGACTGTAGTAAGTGTATAGTAAGACTATAATAAGACTTGTAAGACTTATAGTCTTACTATGACAATAAGACTCTAGTATGTGTATAGTAAGACTGTAGTGAGTGTGTAGTGACAGTAAGACTACATTAAGTGCATAGGGGCAGGCAGTGCAAATGCAGTTTCAGATGACTGTCCTTGTGTGTGTAGTGAGTGTGAGTATAAGTGCGAGAGAGAGATTGTGTGAGAAGTAGAGAGGAGTGTGTGAGAGAAGGGAAGGGAAGAGTGTGTGTGGAATGGTCCATCATGTGTTGCTGTTGAGGGGTCTTACTGTCTGAGGATAAAAGCTGCTCCTGAGTCTCGTGATCCTTGTCTTGAGGCTGCAGAGGCTTCCTAACCTCAGCAGTCTCAACAGTTTGCGTCCGGGGTGGGTGCAGCCTTTTTGTACCTCCTGGAGTAAATGTCCTGCAGGGCTGGAAGGGAGGACCTGATGGTGCACTCGGCCACACACACCACCCACTGCAGGGCTTTCTGGTCCCGTCCAGTAGACTACAGTCCCATACCAGGCGGTGATGCTTCATTGAGACTGGTGTATTACTTCTGAAGAAATAGACAAAAAAGTATTTTTAAAAAAATGACCATCTCCCAGTGTTAATGAATCATTAGAAACATCAATGCCTGGATCGTTAGAAAAATTAAACTGGATTTTAATTGGTTCTTGCCTGGGCCATGCTCCCTCCATCCACCTAGTTGCATCCAAATTGGCTGAGTACTTTTTGAGTAATCAGGCTAAAAAAAAAAAATTTAAAAAAAGACAAACCACCTTGGCAGTGATACTATAACACTGCATTCAATTTAAGCTCAAAGCTCGGAATTTCCAACTTCTGACTGAGAAAAATAAAAGAAAACATTCAGAAAGTTGGACAAGGTACGACACCATAAACATGAACGTTTTGAAGCATTTTTCTTTAAGTCAATCAGCATGCAAACACAGTAACAGGTTTAACAAAAAAAAAAAAAGTTTTCAGAGACATGGCACATCCATGTAGTCTCCCATTTTGTCAAATATGCTGGTCATAAATAATGTAATTCCCAGTTCCGAGGTACAACAAACTCAGCACTGATTTTTGGATCTTGTTGATTTTGCATTGGTAAAGTAAAGCTTCTCAGGCTTCTAACTGTAACTTCGAACCAACAGCTAGAAATGCTGCCAATCATACATGTCATACATCTGCAGATGCAGATGGTGCTGTTACATTATTGGCATCTGAGGAAAACTTATATTGCATCATTGCCATATGCCAACCGTTTAATGACGCCTCATTTAAAAAAAAAAAAAAAATTTCCATAATCTGCACTTAAAAAGGAACTGATTCAACAGTCTAGTGCGGTATCGCTGCGTGCTGAGCTGCTGTGCTTCATGATGCATGTTGTGGGTGGGAACTACAGAGGAAGATTACAGTTTAAAGTGGAGATGTTCTGAAATAATTCCGGCACTTTGGATTTCTGTTCTCTGTTTTGAACCAGCTGGCCATTGAAGTGTTGTTACAGATCAGAAACTGGGGGGAAACTGAGCGCATGCAGGCATGCAGACACGCGTACACACCTCCAGTCAGTGCATTTGCACATAAAGGGGCAGGCATGGGAAGCCTTTCCACAGTTGAGTGTAGGCGTATTTGTGTGTTGACTCCAAATTGCTAAAAGGGCCCAGAGGCTTTATATTGCATCAAATCCCTGACTCAGCTTTGTAGAAAGTAGTTCAGGGTACCTGTTCTCTGGAGTGGGAGACAGCAGGGCCTGACTGGCTGACTGACGCCCACCACAATCCAGCACTACTCTGAGTTTGCAGGAGATTGTTTTTTAAGCTTCCTCCTTTGAAGGGAGGCCAGTTCTTCCCTCAGGGTTGAGAGGAAAAACGGCGCTTGTGTTGGGTTGGTGAGTCACATGCGTCTCCCTGGTGTCCGCATGATTCATCTGACAGGATGCTACGCAGTCAGCCTCTAGCCTACAGATTATTATGCAAATAGCACACCATTTTCAAAATGTTAGTTTATGAGAAAGCAGCGTAGAGTCTTACTTCTGTCAGTGTGTAATCACTTACTATAGTCATACTATACAATTACTATAGTCTTACTATACACTTACTATAGACTTACTATACACTTAATATAGTTACTATACACTTAAATTAGTCATACTATACACTCGTTATAGTCTTACGATACACTTACTGTAGTCTTACTGTATACCTAATATAGCCATATTGTACACTTACTATACACTCATAGTCACATATAGTCATACGATACACTTTATAATCTTACAGTACACTTAAATTAGTCATACTGCACACCCACTGTCACTTACTTACTATAGTCATACTATACATTTACTATAGTCTTACTATACAATTAATATAGTCATACTATACACTTACTATAGTCTTAGTATACACTTACTATAGCCATACTATACAATTACTATTGTCTTACTATACAGTTACTATTGTCATACTATATATTTAATAAAGTATAATATATTTCATCCCACTTACTATAGCTTAAATCTTACTATATACTTACACACTATAGTCTTACTGTACACTTCATACAGGATATGAGAATTTTTTTTAAACGCAGTCCTCATTATTTTCTTTTATTGCGTAAAAGAAATCTGTTTTGTTTTTTCCCTCCCTTGTAACTTATATTATGTAATGCAAAAATAATGACCAAGCCTGGCCACACAACATATTTGAAATGCACAGCAGCATCACAAAGACTGGGCTTCGTTAAATAATTGCCATAATTGTATAAGTATGTGGAAATTGCTATGCAAAATGGAGCAATGACTATTATCAGGTTGATAACCAATAATTACTTACAAACTCTGAGCTCATTAAGCAGCTCCTGTGGAGAAACTGAGCTCAATGTAGCCCTCCAGAATGCCCTCCCCTCGCCCACCAGGATCCTGCTGCTCCCTCTCCTCTCTCTCTTTTCTCCTTTCATCCCATTCTCCTTTTCATTCTATCTGTTATCCATGTTGTTCTACTTCAATCACTTTCCATCACTTGACTTTTTGGAAGCAATGAACTTGATTTTCCCTTCATCTATCTGTGAGTTCTTATCGTTGTAATCTCTCTCTCTCCTGTGCTCACATTTTCCAGCTAAATCCCAAACATCCTGTTTATTTATGTATTGGTAACGCTGCTCTTCACCTCCACCCATTCCAGTCTTTCTCTCTCTCTGAAAGATTAACCATCCCTTCTGCATCTCTCCTCATTTGTCATCCTAATAGGAGGGGGAAAAAACTTCAATTTGCAGTTAGAGAAACAGCCACAAAAGAACAAGGAGAGCGTTCAGATTGTCATTGTCCATCAAGTTTCAGTCTGTCACTGGAATTATCTACATCTTGCTGCTGCTACAGGCACCAGATCCTCTCCAAAACACTCAACTTGTCATTTATACAAATAGCTTGCACCAAATATATAGCCTCCATTCTCTAATTGAGCGGGGTTCAGAACCATGGTTCCCTGAAGTCTGAATTAAGATATAGTCTGACAAGGTACGTTATCATTGTGCAAACAGATTCATATGGCAAAAAAAAAAAAAAAAAAAAAATGGATAAGATGGATAAAAAAATGAATAAAAACTTAAATTCTTTTAGCATCAGCCTGGTGTGTAAGTCCTGGGGAAAACAGACAACAGCTAAAGTTGAAAAGCAGATCAGCAACTGGCTTGTCTTTGGTGTCAGGTGATGTCTGTCATAACTATAAAATCTATCAAAGATCAGCCAATAGATGTCAATAGTTGCTTTTCAACATCTAATGCTGTGCAACTCTGTCTTTCTGTGTAATATATAGTCAAACTAATAATAGAATACAACTATGTATTACTTTGGCATATGTTGTTAGGAATTTTCAGGCTATTCCCCTTTACATATTAAGGGATTTTACATATTGTTTGTAAAGATAGGCTACAATTTGGGTAAAGATAATTTGATATCTTTGGAGCTATTAGCTGTCTCATGTTGCTTTGCTGCTGATGGCTAGAAAAAAGCTCTTTTTGAATGCCACTGGCATTCAGACTGGGCTTTGCGGTTTTCTGCAGGAGGCTCTGCTCAGCACATGCTATCACAGCTCGGCCTCCCAGCCTCCAACCGCGACACGCTTACACTCAACCGCTCCACAGGAGAAGTGTTGCGCCTCGCTCGCCAACATGAGAGCACAAACACAAACATTCGCCCTCTGCTAGATAGGCAGTGACACTTACTACCACTCCACCCCATGTTCCGGTTTCACGTCTCTCTCACGCTCCTGCTGAGTAAAGCAAAGTGTAATGTTTAGAGTCGCACTGAGTAATGAGTATGACTGCTTTTCATTACATCCACCAAGGAGGTCATGTGATCACCAGTGTTTGTTTGTTTGTCAGGAATATCTCAGAAGGCGATGGATGGATTTGGATGATATTTGATAAATAATGTTAACAGGAAGAAGTGATTAACCTCTTCAGATCCACCCTTTTTTTGTAATTTTCACCTTAAGCGAAAGCCTCATTAAGCTTATAACTCAAAAAACTGTAATGCCAAAATGCATGTATGTGGCCTCATTTGATAGGGAACATAGTGTAGTTTATGAAAATGAAAAAAAAAAAAAAATTNGGGCGAAAATTTAATTTTTTTTTTTTTTTCTGGTTTTTCATAAGTCATATTTGAACATGAATATCTTGGCCATGCTGACTGTTTGCCTTATGTAAATTACCACATATATTGTATATTCTGTCAGCTATTAGTGTATAGAATTGTAGGCCTCTTGATCCAACTGTGGGAGAGAGTTTTAAGCTTGTGGTGCTACAGGCATTTCTAAATCTCTCTAAAACTCAAATGGCTAAATTGTGCTAATGACTTTTACTTAATAAAGCCAAACAAAAGCTGAAAACAGGATAAGAAACTATAAAAATTATAGTACACTACTACTATAGTAACTGTATAGTAAGACTATTATAAGTATGACTATATTAAGTGTATAGTAACACTACGTTAAGTGTATAGTAAGACTACAGTAAGTGTATGGTAAGACTTTAAGTGTATAGTATGACTATAGTTAGTATTATGACTGTAAGACTATAGTAAATGTATAGTATGACTATATTAAGTGTATAGTAAGACTATAGTAAGTGTATAGTATGGCCAGTGGTACCCTATAGCGATGCCTAAGTATATAGTAAGTTCTTCAATTCTCTCAAACTTACAGAAGTGTATATTATTGCTGCACATTTGTTGTACATTTGCTCAGATATCGACTGTTCAACAAATAATTTCATCGAACCCTGCATTTACCCCTAATTCCTTCCAAATTTTTAGCATTGCTTACTATCACTGCACATAGGATGTATCTAAAATTAAAGCAATCTCTGGGATAAGCTATGGGCCGTCCACAATCCCATCATTTTATCACACTATCAGTACATTGCTGACATAATGTGTATAATATTGCCAACAAAATGGCCATGACAGTAAATTGTTCTTTTAAATATAATTTAAAAACATTTCTTCCACTCACAAATTTTCTCAGTTATTATGAAGGGGCTTTACTTTTAATCTTGGAAAAAAGTAAGAACCAAATACAGAAATGAGAGTTCTGTATCCCAAACTTAAGAAATCATCACTCTAGACTGTAAAGGAACAGGCAGACATCCTTACATCCAACCATCCAACGGCCTGAAAACATGAAAACCTGCTAGAATAAAATGCTAAAAGCTGAAACTCTGTCATATACCCTGTTATAAAAGTCTCCAAGCACAGAATAATTAAGGGCAAGTGATCCCAACAGATCCAAGAGTTCAGTGTAGTAAACATTATCTGAACATGTAGTGTATTAAAAAAAATATATAATGTTATGTTGGCATACACAAAAGATTAAACCTTATGACAAATCTATGCAAATAACACTCCAACAAGTTAAAAGAACTTTAACCAGACAGTATGTCATATTCCTACAACCCAAATGTGTCAGAATTTGGATTCTCCTCCAATCCCAAATGGAGAGTCACTAACGTTCACACTGAGCAGAAACTAGGCTACATTGTGCTTAAGATGGCACCGTGGTGACTAATACACCAAGAGGTTAAGTTAATGCATTCAGGTTGCCTCTTTCCCCTCCAACAGTATTAAGAGAGTGACGGAAAATAAAACTTTGCATTATTTTTAGAAGGAAATGATGTCTCTGCATCCCAGTAATTATAAAGCAATTCAGAACTGAGCGATAAGCCTCTGGTTGACTTTTTTTTTCCCCTCTCACTCTCTGCACGCTTATCTTTCCCCAACACAACGGACTCCTACATCCATTTTAATATGGCAATTATCAAGTGAATTCTGAAGACGAACCAAAAAGGAAAAGCTGGCGAAAGCATTAAAAATGGGATTCAGCCACCGCTCGTCTACATTAACACAACTCATGCTTCTCCTGCTTTTTGATTAGGATGATTTATTTCTGGGTATTTATGTATCTCCTTTATGGCAATTATTAACAAGCATAATAGCATATTGTGCTATTTACAGTACGTTTGGCTGATTTGCAGATATGCATTCAATAAATGGGAGAGCTTATTGTTAAAAGTTGATGTAATTGTTTCGCATAAGAGAGCAGAAGTCAGTCTGAGCTATTGTCCTTTACTACACATACTCATTCTGTGGTGTACCTGCAGTTTTGTTATGTATTACAATAAAGAATAAAGAATACTCCTGGAGAGCTGAGTTTGCAGATTGTTGTTTGCTTTTTTTCCCTCCTGTACGTTACACCTTGGCAGGGAAACAAAGTGTTGTTTGACAACCTTGCTCCCAAAGTTATTTTTCACCAGCTAAAATAAATGGATCTAGACGGAGAGACAAAGAAATAGTGAGAGGGGGAGGCGAGAACTACCGCCTATGGACTTTTCTATCTACGAGTTTTCTTTTGTTGGAGGGAGTCAGCAGACAGGAGTTTTCTCACTGAGACCAAGTTAAAGGGAAGAAACGGCTACGACGTGAAAACATCTTAGCTGGAGGTTTAGTGGAGAAAGAGAAACCAAACATGTCATTTCTGTTCTAGTTCAAAGGTCATGGAGCCAATGGATCCATTTCTTTCAGCTGTATTGGAGTTGGTTGGGTCACACATAACTGAGAGGATAGGGATTCATAAGTCATAAAACTCAGCACCAGATTTAAAGAACCGGTAAGAGAAAATCGTGTCACTCATTCATAAACGGCCTCTTTTCTAGTTTTCCTTGAAACTATCAGTATTTCTTCATTTGCATGTTGGCTGAGCAACAAAGTTCTGTTTCAGGATCTAAGCACCAAATCCACGTCTCACATCACAATGGAGAATAATACCTGTCGTCTTAGCTTCCAGAAAATAGCTGATGACAATGACATGGCACCACACTGACCACCTCGGAGTTTGATGGCGATGAGCATGAGATTAATTCAGCTGGATGAGGACGTCTCTCTGTATTTTGTGTACATGGGTGTTTTGGGTACAGTTCCCTCGTCATCCTCCCAGTCTTCTCCTCTCTCTGACAGTTTAAATTCACTCTCCTTATTTCTCCTTTTCTTTCTCCTTTTCTCTCTCGCTCTCCCTCCTGGCCTGGGTTTGCAGCCTTGCCTGCGGGCTCGGGGATGTTGTATTAATTAACTCGCCTCGCTGCACTCTCATCAAGCTGCCGGTAAATGGCCCCGCTCCAACTTTCCCTCCCGGAGTGCACCAAGATGGCAGCATCCGTAAACAACTTCAAATTTACGGTACTGCAGTCACAGCAGCGAGGGCCCTGCGCCATACGCTGAAGAAAAGCAGGCAATTCAGACAGAGAGCCTCGCCATGCAGTTTAATATGTAAATGCGTTTTGGTTAGACTCAAACTGCCATTGCAGCCATCTTTTTTTTTTTATCCCTGTACTTCTCTGACGTCTGTGATTTGCTGCTGGGAACAAAGAGCAATCTGTTTAAATGTGCTTATTGCTCAGCGGTCGTAAACAACTTTGTGTACCTTTTCTTATTATGCGGCACGATTAAAATCAGTGCATTTCTTTGTCAATATTAACATGGATGACAAGCGGAGATGCGAATGGCCGCCTGTCAGAGTGTATTGAGGAAAACACTCCAGTGTTTCTGTAGCCGAGATGTCAGAGGCATTTGAGCCACTGCTGAAACTGTGTGTGTGTGTGTGTGTCAAATACACTCATCATTCCCAGAGGGGAAAGCCCAATGTTAGCTTTCTTTAGCCACAATCAATGGACCAGAAGCCAACTAGATAATTCTAATTCACAAATACATGCCGAGATATAATTTTTCCTCCTTTTCAAGAGTCTGGACTGAACTCCAGCACAAGCATCATTTCTTTCCTACAATTGGTGATTGCTCAAGCAAAGAAACAAAAAAACAAACAATGGCGAGCGATTGACAGAGGTGAGGAAGTATCAGCACCTATATGATTCCTTCGTGAGGGATGGTGATGATGCTGGTCTCTCCACTACACCAGAAAGTTGTTCTGGGGAGACTCTGTACCACAAATTTTGGTGAATTTTTATTATTTCATGAGAACATTTCTTTTTGAAAATTGATACAAGGTTTTTCAACTTAAAGGACCATATCATGGCATAATGTGTCGTTTTGAGCAGAACAAATTGAAAAGTATGATGTTCAGGTTTTATGAGGCTAACAAAAGGCTTGCTTAAGTAAATTTACTGATGCCACAATGAGNATGATGTTCAGGTTTTATGAGGCTAACAAAAGGCTTGCTTAAGTAAATTTACTGATGCCACAATGAGAAAAATACTTCATCATGAGTCAAAATTTACTGGCTGTAAAACCTCTATCAAAAATAAACAGTATTCATTGATGTGTTAAAATGTATCTGCAAACCTCTACATTTTACGCATTAAAGGACTATTTACATGTTTTACATTTTACATNAAAATGTATCTGCAAACCTCTACATTTTACGCATTAAAGGACTATTTACATGTTTTACATTTTACATGTTTGAGCCTCATATATGTTCAATTTTCATACATGCTGCATTTTCCAAAGGATAAAACCAGATTTCTCTTTTCCTGATATTTTGCAAAATCTCTTAATTTTTCAAAATCAAATATTCAAGCGATACATCCACCTTAAAAATCCATGTTTCGCCTGCTAATAGTTACACAGCCTTATGAAGTCACGGTCATTTAAATGTTTCGATAAATGCAGGCCTTCTTTTGGGACTATATTCCCCGGTGGAGACATACATTCACTCCGCGCTTTGTATTGTGCTTAAATGCTAAAATTATGTAAAAACAAAATCTGAATACGTCTTGTTCACGATGATGGATTAACCAGAATGAACTGAAACCAATGGCGGTCTGGAAGGTAGGAAATTTTTTTTTAATTCACCAGTAGTATGTTCAGTAGTATGCTTTGGGACGATTGTCAGTAACATTACGTGTATGAAAATTGAACATATTGGGCTCAAACGTGTAAAATGTAAAACATGTAAATAGTCCTTTAATGCGTAAAATGTAGAGGTTTGCAGATACATTTTAACACAACAGTGAATACTGTTTCTTTTTGATAGAGGTTTTACAGCCAGTAAATTTCGACTCATGATGAAGTATTTTTCTCATTGTGGCATCAGTAAATTTACTTAAGCAAGCCTTTTGTTAGCCTCATAAAACCTGAACATCATGCTTTTCAATTTGTTCTTCTGAAAACGACACATTATGCCAGTTTGTAATAAATCCACACTGAATACATCAAAATACTAACGCAGCATATCTCTCTCTTTCTGCAGATTCAGAGACAGACGACTATGTTTTTCGTGGTGAACAACACTTCCTTCAGATGTGGAGCATCTGAAATGCAGCACGCTTGCACTGAGTTCAGCCTGAGTTTGACGGCAGCATCCGAGTGAAATGCAATAAACTATAAATTCAAGTATGAGTCACAGTACTGACAGGGCAACACAGTGGCTCTTCATTCTACAGCCGCAGCATCCTAGCATCATCCATAAACAATGATCTGAGCTGTTTTTGTGGACATAGCCTCTGTCTTTTCTCTCTCAGTGGCAGCAGTGGGCGAAAATAGCCCTCACACACGCACCCAGTCGAGAGTCAAATCAAACATTATTATTCCCTGGATAAATATTGTGAAGAGATCTCATCTCTGCTGGCTGCAGAGGAAATGAGAGGCGTATTGGTGTGTTGTGGTCATCCTTAAATCTGCCTTATTAGAGATGAAAGCAGGAACAGAGAGTGGAAAAGAGCAGCCAGAAGCTACTTTACCCACAACCAGATGTATGCATGTAACACGCAACACACGTCTAGCTGTGTAACACAAAGTGACATCTAACATAAACACATACACATGCAGTGTTGCTTGAGCTTTTCCTCCATCAAGGCCTCCGTAGTCCACTTCATCCCTTCCTGCTGTTCTTTTGTTCCTTCATTATCTATTTTCTTTTGCTTTCTATCTGATCTTTTCAACCTCATTCTCTATTTTCCTTCTTCAAATGATCTGAAACCGTAAAAATCCCCCCAAAAAAGGGTTATTTTTTAAAATTTTTTTTTAAACACTGATATTGTGACTTTTACTTATTGCTGCAATAACAGATTTTAGTCACTAGGTAGCAGACAAAGTTACAAACAAGCTTGACATACTGTAGTTCCTGCATGTTATCACTTTTGCTGTTGTTATGGTAACGTTTTAGTACATAACTGCCTATTTTAGCACCTTAAACATACTTGTAAAATATAAGCAGCCCTTTAAAGTCATGGTTCAGCCCACTTGATCAATATAAGTCCAAAATTTACTCTCCTTTTAGCTGTTTTGGGATCCTGAGAAAAAATATCTGGGTGTTTAGATTGATACAGCAAATGTTCAACTTGATGCTGCTAGAATCAGGTTTGATCAGAGCAGCTACACAGTACAATAAATGTGAATCAGATTCATAACTGCTTATGGACCAAATCAAAATCCCAAAATCTTTTCAACCTCAACTATCCTACTTGATTACAAATATGCAACTATAATGGGACTAAAGTTGAGATACAGTATGTCCCCACAATCAATTTATCTGCAAGCCATTTCAAAACTCATATATGAGCTTAACCGCAAACAATTCACAATTAGCCTAAAGGATCTCCAAGCGCTCACTTTTATCTTCCCTCACATAACAGCCACTCTCAGGTAATTGAAGTTTTTCATGTGCTGCCATATTGGTAAGCCCATTCAAAACAACTGCAGTGGCAGCTTTGCTCATTGCATGCATGAATCATGAGTGATTGCCTTCCACTTTGTATTAAGTGCTAATTAGCAGCTTCTGTGCATAACACTTTGCTAGAATTAGCTACTAGAAAAAAAAAAACTGATTCAGTTAGGAAGTTGTTAAAAATTATCAATGATAAATACGAAGCACAAAGTTAATTAAAGTTTTTGTCAAGGCGGAACCATCCATGAGACTGATATATTTCACATCTGGATTGGAAATTTTTTATTTGATGTATTTGTTATGTACTTGAAAAATTATTCCCGACTGCTGGTAATGACGATTAAAAACTGCACTGGCACAAAAACTCTATTTCATTGTAAACTGACTTATCCAGGTTTGCCTCCATCTTCTCCTACAACAGACAATGATGAGTAGTAAAAGGAATGAGATATTTAGTCTTTTCCTCCAAGCTGAAGCCTAACTTTGATCTCCAGAGTCAACATGAAGGCCATGATTCTCCTCAGACTATTGGTGGGAGCTGAGACAGAAAATCGTGAAAAGAGAGAGACAGCTATGTTCTGCTGATTGCAACAGCCACTATTCTTGGGGCTTCTTTTGCGTGGGGGGTTGAGAGATTTTGCCACAGCACTGCAAATGAGAAATGACACGGTTTTCTCCAAACATGATGCCTCGATGGCTTGTTCTGGATTAGTTAAGGCTGTTACTCCAATCTGCACCCCTTTTCTTCACTGTCTCATTATGGAAAGGAGGTGCCAAGGCCCTCACGGGGAGAATAACATGCAGCCTGTTAAGATTTGTTAGGAGAGATGGATGATGGCTGGTGGATGGAAGTCAGAGCTGATCTGACAGGGCCGCAGGGAACGGAGGTTTCACTATGTGAAGCTTAGATTCCATCACTGAACATCCAGAGCTGATGGTTGACAGTTTTATTTGTGATGTTAAAGAGAGGCATTTAAATGAGACAGTCAACATTCAATTAAATGAAGTTGGTCAACGCTCTGACATGCTAATTTGCCGTTTTCAACTTTTTACTCATTTGGATTTGTGTGAAATCAAAAAGGACCACGGATCACCACTCATCCTTTTAAACTGCCACGTGTGAAATGCTTGAACCTTTATGACCAGCTATTAAAAAAAGAATATTTCAGCAAGTGCTTGACATTCGAACCTCGCAGAGAGAGAGAGGAGGTACTTGTGAATTTAGCTATGAAGCATCTGTGACATTCTGACAAAGAATTCTCAGACAAATCACAGACAAAAAATTCTCTTTTGCCCCTCCACACCAATCAGCTTCAAGCTCATGATTAAAAACATTTAAGTGAATGAAAGTCGTTGCTCTGCAGAGGAAAGCTGTGCACAGAGCAGGAAAAGATGAATGACTTACTGATTTTAAAAGCATTTTAACTCTAAATGTTAACACACAAACAAGCTGAGATTTGCCAAGTTTGCCAGTTTGCCACACTGTGCTAAAAACCATCTTTTAGCCCATAGATATGTATAATGCACGCCGTTTTAACTTTTAAAGTCAAGACCAAAGTTAATACCTCAATGAAAAACACAGAGTGACACTAAAATCAGCCACTGCAGATATAACATTTCCACTGCAAACCAGAGTTCTACCACCTTCTTATCAAATAGATGCTAGATAATATGATAGAACCAAATACATTTACGGCTCAGATCTGTTGACTGAATCCCACCCACACTAACAAATGCAGCTACATCTGTGTGGCTCTGATTGTATTTTGAGATAAAACTGAGAAATGAGTTTTGCTACGTTAATGCTAAAAGTTACACTAACAATCTCTGCAACAGCAATAAATCTGTTTGAAAATGTGTTGCTTTGTAGGGCAATGCTGTAATTACTGGACAAAATATGGGACAATATGATGAGACTGACATTCTAACAACTCCTGATTATAGAGAATTTCTTCTTGGTATCAATTGTACCATAATCGGATAGCTCGATTGATAAATCTGACCAAATTGGATGTGCGATGTAGACTTCCAAAAAGCATGGTTGGTGTTTTGTCTGATCATGTTTGCAAAATTTCAAATGGGAGTAAAGGCTAAACTAATCTGTAAAGACTCTTATCATAGAAAAGCCACATGAAATCGCAATATTTTCAAATAAAATTCATACTATTTAGCATGTATCAGATTTTTCATTACAAAAGTTGTAGTTGGAACGTTGATAGCAATATTTCACGGAGGAATTTGTGGCTATGCAGATTGTTGGCATCAAGCTTGTACAGATGTGTTGCTTTTGTGCTCAAAGTCCAAACATCCTGTCACTAACCAGCTCATATTATCCCATTTGTCTGCGCGTGAATACGAGCGCTCAACATAAATAATAGGAGGAACCTTGAATGAAAAGAGTCTTTGTGTCTCAGTTGTGCTGAAGGATCTTGACGGGGGAAGAAGGTGCAGCCTATAAATGAGCATAATAGAAAATCTGCTGCGCCATAAATCACGGCAGCAGACGGAACATATGCAAATGTGTTTATGTGAACCTGCTGACATCAGCAGTGCTGAACAAATGTACTGGCATGTTTTATTTATTCGTCTGTCCTGTTACAGCCGACGCTGTGCTTGGTTACATGAGTGTGGTTGGGGGGTGGGGAAGGGGAGGGGATGTTATGAGGGTGAGAGCTAAGTGGGTGAGTTGATAATGGAGAACATGTCTGACCCTTTTCTTGGTTTTCTAAAATGTGGCTTTTGCGGTGGACAGGTTAGAAAGAGACTTAATGTATAGAGGACGCTGATGAAGCACAAATCTCAGTCACGCGGGAGCTACCTTAAAGCAAAATCTCTCTACAGAATGCTGGAATTAGAAAGCGGCTACATCAAGGGCATGCTGACCTCAGAGCAACAAACTGAAAGCTCTTTACAATTCTGGATACTCTAGACAATCAAACCCCAAAAATTAAACCCAGACACTCCGATTACACAACGCATCATGTTTATTTGGCAAACTGCAGAATCCTATTAATTCCATCCATGTATACGTCATACTCATATTATTGTCTTAATTGGAACACAGAAGCAATTGGAGTATAGCGCGTAAATTGTACAACTCCTCAGACCAGATTGTGCCACAAGTCTTTTTCTTTTATGGCCTAAGTTAGTTTTGACCTGCCACTTTCCATCCAATAGCAATTTAATATTTTGTCCCTTTCAGTGTTTCAGGCAGAGACATCAAACTCCAGATAAAACTGTTCTCTTCAAAACTAAAACTGGACTGCTGTCCAAAAGTTCCAGTTTTGGTTCGAGGCCGGCGCTCAGCTCAAAGAACCGGCCTACGTTTGCACTAGCTTGGGAGCTGAATGAATAACTCATAATTAAGTCCAGTTTCTTTTTTTTTTTTTTTTTTTTTGCTTTAGTCTCTCTTTCACTCTGCATTCCTTGAAGTTCTTGATCTTATCATTTGGTCTGCTGTGCACAATTTTGTGTCATTGCTTTTTGTTGCAAAGTTTCCAACTTGTCCTGGATCTCGACTGCACAACACTACCAGTAATGTGTCTTGAGTTGTTTTGTCAGTTTCCATGCTAAAATCCTGCTAATTGCTGCTCCCGGTTCTTAAAAAATAGGGTTCAGGTAAACAACCACTGGCATCTCTTGCCTGCAGCTCCAGTTCCAGAGCAGCAATGTTTTGGGGCTGAAAAAAGTAGCACAGGAAGTAGTTTTCTGACTGAGTATCAGTGTTTTTGAGGTGGAAATACTCTGAATGGTTCCTCATTTGGCTCCAGTACCTTTAGAGTATGAGTCTTTCTGATGATTCAGTGGGCAAGTGGAAGAGAACCAATGAGCGCTCAGAAACAGAATCTGTTTATGTCAAATTACCGAGGAGGACGTGACATCAACTTATGAGTTGTCATCTGAGACGCCCATTAACCACAGAGGTTCCTCATTCCTAATCCAGTTTGTATTGGCAGCATGTAATCAGAACGTACAGCTGGAAGATTCCCAATCACAACTCGCCGCTACGATAAGACTGATCTCAAGCTGGGAGAACCGCCACAAACACGCGAGATAAGAAGCAAACGAGTCACTCAGCCAAAGCTTCCAATATCAATATCCGTTACCAGTTAAGCACAGCAAACCCGAGAGAAGGGCAGTGGAATCAGAAAACGACGTACAAAGATGAGTTTAAACAGCAAGAAATGGCTGTCAGGAAGATTATTTCTCTTCTAACATGCAGGCTAATGGAACAGCAAACAGCTGAAAGATTTTTTTTTTTGAAGAATCGCAGATTAGACGCCTTATCTTCCGCGAGCCACACAGAACGACAGGGCCATTGCAAGATTGCGTATGCCGTAAATGTTGTGTTTGTTAAATCAAGGGTCACACTGGTGGATTTTCTGAACACACGATGTGTGGAAGAACCTTTCTTTACAAAAAGCCAGCGTGGCTCCTTCAGCCGCTCACTGCGTCCTTGCAATGTCCCTTAAAATGACAGGCGGGCAGTGCGAGGTGGCTGCACAGCAGGGAAGCGCACTTCAAAGATGGCCATTTCATCTTCGCCAAGGCTGTCGGCCTCAAGTGGAGCATGAGATAAAAAAAGAAAGAAAAATCAATACTCTATATCAGGCGTCTTCTTCAAGCCTGGTGCTGCTCTTTGTGATGGCACACTCAGTCTGAACTCTGTTATCTGCTGAGGTAACTTCAAATACATTAGACCTTTTCTCCAGACAGCTTTCAACATCTGAAATATAATTTCAGTAAACCCCTGTATAATTGTTGTCCTTTAACCAAAGTTGAAAGTTCAAAGTTGTGCTGTAGATGGCAGTAAGAAACAAAAATACTTTTAACTTTAAGTCTAACATACAAGCGTGAAAACACCCAACAAAGAACACGCGTTGCTCAACTTGACATGAGATATAACATTTTCGGTTTTAAGAAGTTTCATGAGTTACTTGCACAGTACTGACTTGACTAAAGTGAAATTCCAAAATCCAACTTTCATTTCATTACACTTCAGTTCAACAGAGTTCCCCCCCCCCCCNCCCCCCCCCCCGGTGCATTTTACAGACAGTTGACTTGAGGATTGTAATTTAAAGGACCATATACCGTCCATCTTGCATGTTTGAGCCTAATATATTCAATTGTCATACATGTAACATTACTGACAATCATTTCCCAAAGCATACTACTGAAACGGTGAATTATATATATTTTTTTCCTACCTTCCAGACCGCCATTGGTTTCAGTTCATTCTGGAATGTTATTAAAATCAACTTGTTGATACTTGAAACATTTTTGACATAGGTAATCCATCATCACAAACAAGACATATATTCAGGTTTTTTGAAGTTATGTAATTTTAGCATTTAGGCACAATAAAAAGTGCAGAGTGATCTGAAAATGCTTCTGTTGTCAGTTCTACTACAGCACTTGAATGCACCACGAGGAAGCATTTTCAGATCACTCCACACTTCTTATTGCGCTTAAACACTAAAATTACATAACTTCGAAAATAACCTGAATACACATCTTGTTCGCGATGATGATTACCTGTCCCAAAAACGTTTCAAGTATCAACAAGTTGATTTTAACAGCGTACCAGAATGAACTGAAACCAACGGCATCTGGAAGGTAGGAAATATTTTTAATTCACCGTTTCAGTATTATGCTTTGGGAAATGATTGTCAGCAACGTTATGTGTATGAAAATTGAATATATTAGGCTCAAACATGCAAAATGGCCAGTATGGTCCTTTAAGGGTGCAGTTTGCTTCGTCAGACCTGCCCGGCCGATCTGGTCATCAGGATACGGCAACTCTTGAGCTCGAGTTTTCCTGTAGTTTTTGATCTCCATTCAATTAGAAACAGGAAGTAAACGGATATAACAGCTCACAGTTTCACTTTCAATTCTCTCTGTGAAGCACAAACAGACAAATGAAAAAGATCCCAAGAGAGAAATGGAAACCATATCCACTTTCATATCTCATTGGGCCAATCGCTGTGTGATGTAAGTGGCAGAGATGGTAAGTTACAAATTTTGTCGGATGTAGAAGCGATGGAAAAGGGTTTCCGATTTTGACAGGCACGTCTGAGGAAGCATTCTGTGACCTTCATGATCAAGAATGGCTTTTCAAAAACTGAGCACTCCATTCTTAACACATTTGGTTTACACCCCAAGCACTCACATTCTGCTTTAAAATTTAAAAAAAATAATTAGATCCATTCGACAAAACTGCATTGCCCTTCAACTTATTTATTGATGTACTGAACATGAAAAAGTTCCAAAGTATCCAAACACAAAGTAAAGAACATGTACATCTTTTTAAATACTCAAAAGATATTCTATTCCAAAAATGCTGTGAACAAAGACTGTACAACTTCAAATAAATAATTATTCTCACATTAAGAATTGAGATAAGAGGGGCGGGAAGGAACATTTCTTCATGCCAGACCGTCAGACCGAATCATTAGTAAGCTGTTAGTTAGAAAAAGAAACTGTGTTTTCAATGATGGGTCAGGCATGAAAAATGCAGCCGCTTCCCCACAGCAGCATCACAACTCATCTAGACTTAAAGTTTAACCTTTACAAGTAACACAAAAGAGGAATAGATAAACAAGAAAAAGCCGTTGCAAAGATAATTCTATAATGCATAGCACACTGCTCATTTTAAGGGGAAGCATGACTATTAAGTGGTTTAAATACCAAGCAGAATGCAGGTGCAGGTTTCAGTGCATCCGAGGCTCAAACAGCCTCACTTTGTTCCAGATGAGTTTAGATGTTCCTCAAACTCTTGCAACCGATCTTGCTGATGTCATGGAGCCGGTTCTCTGACCTTCCCCGAGTGAATAAAGCAATATACACCTTTTTACGATTTTAAAGACAGGATATATGCATTACGTATATATATGAGTAAGGAAAAAAAAAAAAAGGTAATCAAATAGTTCAAAACTGTGGTTTATATCCATTCTTTACCACATAAATATATATCTATAATGTTTATATATAAAAAAACAAAACAAATGTCTATAGTTTCTTAATACCTTTTTACGAAGCAAGACTATCTACAGACCAAACGACCAACAAATTTGATGCACTGTAATGCTAGTCCATAGGACAAAAATCAAATATTTCAACCGAAAGGAAACTGGAATAGAAGATAAACATCCAAACTTAAAATACCTTACATACTCCATAAGGAAAAACAGGAAGAAAAAAAAACGGAGATATATAATATCGCACTTTGTAATGAAGTCCAAACTAGAACCAAAATAAGTTCTGCCAAATACTCAACATAAAAAAGGACTTATTTACATAGCTCAAAGCTCAGGAGGAATCCGTTCCGTTCTTCAAACTAGTCTTCTAAGCTGCTGCCTTCACTAGCTTGTCCTCATACAAAGTATGTAAAAACTCTTACTGGTTGATATTAAGACAAAATCAGTCTGATGATATATCGTAAGTACACCACAAACACCATGAGCTGTCTGAAGGGAATCCTTTAGGAAGAACTGATTTTTACCGCATTTACCTTTTAAGATCTCCACATTTTAATTTGCATGCACTTTAGTGAATAAACCTTTGTATTTTTGTCCATTTCCAAATCAAATAGGAAAGCGAGTTACTAGTCATATAACAACTAGGATGATGGGATGGACCCACAGATGATTTTACAAATGAAACCAGCACGGCCATCAACTCTATAGTCTAAAGATAATACAAAGATCTCAAAAGGTATCTTTAACATCATAAATCTCTCCAGAAATTTCAACCGCTGCAAACTTTTTGGTAAAGTTCAAAAGCTCACAAGGTGTCATATGAAGATATTTCTCAAAGTATCCAAGTCAAAATATTTTGTTCCAGGTCCAGTAAAAAGTTTCTCCAAATTTTTCTTTTTATAAAAATAGATGCTTTTTAAACCCACATCAAAGAGGTTCTTAGCTCTTTGGCAAGGTACTGCTTTAAGAATTTTTTTTGTCTTTTATCCATTAAGTTTACAATAAGCAACATTATGCAGCCAACTAATAACAAACTCATATTACAATAAACAGAATACTTATAAAACCAACAAAAACTGCAAAAAGTTGAAAATAAATACTTGCTAACCACTGAAGGCATAAACGCACTAAAGGCAAATCAGGACAGAACATAAAGGAACTCACTACACGCAGCCTTACAAGACTTACTGTTTCAAAGCAGATGTGCAACTAAATGACAAGAAGATAATTCAACCTCACAGGCAGGAAAGCCTGTAGTATTTTTTCCTGTTTTAACATAAAGTTTACTCAGAAGATTCAAAGTGTAGCAATGAAGTAAAGGGAAAAAAAAAAACCCACATTGTTGGACACCAAATATATATTTTTTTTGTAACACCGATTTACAAAGATGTTTTTACTAATGTAGAAAGTTTACAGTCGATACGTTTCCATGTCGTTTCTGTCTTCTGTTTCCGTCTTCTGCTGAGTTTTCTAGAAACAATCTGAGTGGGTTTTAGGCTTTGTGTGTTTTGTTGGTTTTGAACGAGACTTGCAGCACTCGGTCCCCAAGCCGGTATCCGTTCAANTTGTGTGTTTTGTTGGTTTTGAACGAGACTTGCAGCACTCGGTCCCCAAGCCGGTATCCGTTCAAGCTGGCAATGGCGACGGCCGCCTCGTCGTAGTTAGTCATGGTGACAAAACCAAATCCTTTGCACTTGTTTGTGTTGAAATCACGAATGACCTTGACATTTGTGACGGCACCAAATGGCCCAAACATCTGCCACAAGATGCTTTCATCTGCGTCTGGAGCCAGGTTGTAGACAAAGATACACCAACCGGTGCCTGCATGCCCCGGGATGTTGATGCCAGCCAAGCTGGTCACCCCGTCAATGGCCATAGGAGAGAATCTGCTGTAAAGATACAAATGTAATGTGGTTCAGGCCGAGAGGAAAGGTACGGAAACACGCACAAACACAGGCCTTTTTAAGACAAGACGTCATGCAAACATGCTTCAGAGCATCGCTACAGAACCGCAGCACACGCTTTAGTCATGTTCACCTCTCTTAATTCTCAAAGAAACTTCCCATTACAGAATGTTTTCAACGAATCATTCATTTAATGATTTTTTTGTTCAGCTGGTCAACAATGAAAGAAATATGAAATAGCCAAAACTAAGATGCATATCCTGGCAGCTGCAGGTTTACGCAGACACAGTGCAGAAACGCAAAAGCCCTGTTTCTAATGTTATGTGCTTCTGCAGTTTAAAGAAACTACATCTAAAGTGCACGGAAAGGCCTTGAATTATTACAGCAGGTGTCACTAAAGATTAGTTGCTCCGGTTGGCCTCTCGGGGAACATCCACCATGACAGGTGCGCTCCCAGCATCAAGCACCCAGACAGAGATTTGGCGACGAAGACGTCAGCCGACGAGCAGGATAGAAGAGAAATCATGAGCCTATTGTTGTGAGCAACAGCCTTTGAGGGGATTTGGACTTCAATCACGCTCTAAGAAGCTCTATGAAACCGAGCTCAGACAAACTGGTGAACCTGGTGAATCCTGAAAGGTGTCTGACGCAACAAAGTTTAAATCAGGGTGAAGCCGTCCATAATACATCAAGGTAAAAAAAAATTAAAAATATATATATGTATGTATATATATGTGGAGCTCAAAAATTTTGTGCAATAAAAAGTAAGACTATAAATTTCTGCCATTTGTTATATAGACATGCAGTGTAGAAAATTTTTAAAATTGAGACATGATGCTGTGATATCACTAGATTAAAATGTTCACCACACAACTATCAAGCTTGTTATTAAATATTAATCAAATTAAACTGCCACTGACATGTAAGTTAAGTTACACTTAACATCCTCCTGCACAGTTATGTGTATTTTGCAGAACCTGTTCAAAAGATTTGAGCATCAATGCGACACGATTGGGCTCAAACATGCACAATCTCCGATACGTTACTTTAAGGTGTTTCGACAAACAAAAGAAACTGAAAAAAAGAAAATTAAAAAAAAACAATCACTAGAGGGCACTAATGCATGAAAAAAGCATTTTCCCTACGATCAGCCTCAGAACACAAAGCAGCATTTACTGGCTGCACTCATGCTCACAACAGACTAAGAAATCTAGAATAAACTTTACCTTTTGACTCCATAGGCCATGTTTAGCAGATTATCCAACCTAAAATCAACACCAACACACACACACATACATTATTTCCAGCGTACATAAAGCTTTCCAGGCTGATGAATACATGTTGACATACTGCTCAGGAATGACAGATGAGTCACACTTTTAAAGTTGAACAGGTTCAGCAGTCAAACTTCTCTACGTAACCCAGATTTAGCATATTTAGTTTAGATTTCACGTTTTAAGAAAAAGAACTCCATTTCCACAGACTGAATTTTTTTTTTTTTGGACAAAAAATAAATAAAAATATATATACACTACAGGCCAGAAGTTTGAAGTCTCATTCAGATTTAGCATGAGCAGACTGTGTAGGAAGTTAAAAATGATGTGGGAGAAGGCAGACAGCAGCTATTGAATAGAATGTTAAAACACAGAAGCAAGAGAGTTGGTGCACTAATACAGACTGGGCACATCATTAAAAATCATTTCTTAAGCCATAGTGGCATTGCTCTTATTAAATTCTCCTTGAAAACAAATTAGTTACATTTATTTTAAATATTTTTGTCATTTCCTGTGCAATAAAATGTAAAACAAACTGTGCATTGATGGTTGTTTTAAAAATCTGGGGCTGACCTCAAACTTCTGGCCTGTTGTGTACATATTTTGTATCTACCATATATGTCTACGTCTTATTTCCATTTGTTCCATTTATTTGTTAAAATCTTCTTAACTGTGTAGTAAGCCTACATCTTCAACAGGAGGAACACAGCAAAGTTTAAAATGTGAATATGGAGATGAATTATTCTGTCCGGAGTCCTGATGAGCTCTAACACAGAATACTTTTGTAATACTGCTGCGACACCATTTAAATGTTAACTTAAAGAGCCACAGAGAGGCAGATTCAACATCACAAGCAGTATTCATTAGCTCTGATTAGGTTTTTTTTTGTTTTTTTTGGTGTGCCCCTTTTACCTGAAGCGCTGTGCCTGCTGTGCGAGGGGTCCTGGGTACCTTCGATTGGGAGACTGATAGAGCTGAGACAGCAGCGCCTGGCTCGTCTTCTGACTCGGGTTGTTTGCAAACTTGACTGTAATGGGCTCTGTGGCGCCAGGCGGCTTCTGACAGTTCAGACCTTTGATGGCCTCCTCGGCTTCGACTCGCCGGTCAAAGCGGATGAAGCCAACCCCTCGAGAGACACCTGGGGAGGGANCGGCTTCGACTCGCCGGTCAAAGCGGATGAAGCCAACCCCTCGAGAGACACCTGGGGAGGGACATGCTGTTACTGTCACGCAATCCTCCAGAACAATTACATCCAGCAGTGTGTAGTTTAATGACAATTAGTAAGCGCATCACTGGTCTGTGATGCTTAAACACATCATTGTTTATCTATCATGCAGCTAATAACTGCTGCGCTTACTGTCCCTTTTCATTAAGGCTGTGTCTTGTGTGTAACAGTGTTAGGAATCATATCAGAGGTTAATTCATTAACAGCTGAAAAAAAAAAAAATCTAAACAGCCTGAGGATGCTTTCCTCCACAAATAAGAGAAAAAATGCCATCACTGCTGCTCATCAAATGACCTTAAAATTCACAGCAGCAAAGCAACTTCAACACGCAGAAGAAACATTCATCTTATTTTCTATTATGCTCAAACAACAACTCCAAAAACAGCACCAAGTGATCAGGCAGCTTCAATGGTGAAATCAATCACTTTAAGCATCATATCAATCATATCCAATGATCACCCAAACAGATAAATACAAAACACATAATATCTACTGTATAATGTCTTATATTTCTGAAAAGCAGTCCCCTAATCTTCTTTTAAAAACAACACATTTCAGCAGCACACAGGCACAGAAGCTTTGAGGAAGTGTCTCGCTGGAAATATTCAGATAATTAGCATTTTGTAAGGATTCTGTTTCCACGTGACAGTTGAGAAAAAAAGAATCTAACAGTTCTAAACGCATTTCACTTCTTGCTGTTGAACAGCCATGACAGGAACGTCGTGCTGATGGGAAGAAGAAGGGAAGGGGGAGTGAGCGAGAGAAGGTAAGAACAGACAGGAGGGGGTTTGGAGAGCAAAAAAAGAAATTACGAGCATCGAGTCCTACTCCTTTACCCCTATTTCATATTCTAACCATCAGTATTTAGCAATAACTCTGGTGGAAAATTGCATTTTTGGGGACCACATGCATTTCTCATTGCTCATGCATTTCTCAGGCCTGGATGGGTTATTATATTAGGGACACAGTGAGGGGAGGAGGAGCAGGGAGGAATAAAAAAAACAAAAAAAACAGCTTTGACTCACCAGTCACCTGGTCCACCAGAATGCGTGAGGTAATGATGCGTCCGTACTGAGAGAAGAGCTGCTCCAGCTCTTTCTGAGTCATGGTTTTCGGCAGGCCGCTGACGTACAGATTTGCATCTCTGATGGAGGCAGAGCTGGGACGCGCATAGGAAACCTGCAGCAGGAGACATTTTTCATGATCACATGCCTGCTTGTCCATTTCAACACCACAGTTAGGCTTGTATTCACATCTGTTAGACAGCAGAGGCCATTTTCATGACTTCAAGCTAATGGATGTTTGCAGATGTGATCAGTGGAGAGAATGCTGACCGCTTTAAAACTAAATCAGTTTACTTCCATTATAATCACGCAGGTTACACAGTCCAAGATGCTATACATATAATAAATTAATATAATTATGTAACATATAATAAATAAATCCTGCAGTATCACAGTTGCAACAAATTACATCTAATACAGTGTGAAAAACACGTACAACCTTTGCTTAAATGTTTTTGCAATTTTCAGCTTATTTAAGTATTCTAGTATTGTGTCAGTATTGTGTATTAGATCGTATAAATGCTGATATTATGCTGATAACTGTTTGGACAAAACAGTTTTTTGGTGTAATGATTCCAGAAAAAAGCACTTGCAGCTACATTCACTCAAAACAATCTGCGTGTTGTAACAAAGGCATCAGAGGCTCACATGATCCGTCATAAAATGGAGGCAAACTGTGATCAATAGATTTTGGTGAATTGGGTTGTTTGGGTTTTTTTTGGGAAATGAATGTGAATAAGAAAGACTGTCAAGAGGAAACTGATGTAAAACACTTTGTTCCTAGAGCAGAATAAATGGACTACACAGAAAATCTGACCTAAAAATAAGGCCAGCTTCTATGCCAGACTCTCCATTTTGTTTCTGTAATCCTTGGAGGACAACAATGTGAAGCTGTGCTGCATTAATTAGTCTGCGTTATCCCCCCAAAACAAAAATCAAGAATAACTCTAACTGGCTAAATGGACAGTGACAAATTTGTATGACTAGAACTTTCTAACCAAACCACATCAGATGCATTATTTGCTCACTCGACTGAATCGCGCTTCCTGCCTGCGTCTCCACACTAACCGAGCCTCTGCTCTGTGTGAAATCAGGAGACGTGGACTAAATAAACATGCAGTGTCGCCATATATCAACATGCGTCCATAAACAGCCCAGCAATAAGAAACAGAAGGAGACCAGATAGTCATCTAACGGCTCCTGCGGATCGATACACCATTACAGCTCAGACTCCTCAGAAATTCATTTCTCTCGGCACACCGACGCATTTTCAGTCCTGCAGACATTTGTACACTCACACGCAGGCTGCATACAGGCTGATGTGTAAGGATGGATTGAGGATTGGTTTTATGTGGTGAATGAGAGAAAAAGAGGAAGAGAAATGGCACGGGGTCAGAGTTTGCTTTATGGAGCTCTACTTCCTGTGCCTGCAGGTCTCTGGGATGCAGCCATCTATTACTGCAGTCGTATTTAATTACACTGTCGGGCCTGTTAAATGGTTCTACGCCAAACCATCTCTGCAATCTCGTGCTGCAGATTCTATCAAAAAAAAAAAAAAAAAAAANAAAAAAAAAAAAAAAAAAAGAAGTCACTCGGTTAATTAAACCTTCTGATAGGATCCTTTTTGTGCTCAAGGATCAATAAGAGCTCCTATTGGTCACGCCTCTCAGAACTCGCCCTGTTCCTGCCCTAAAGAACTAAAGACAATGTAAAAGCTCAAGCTCCCTCCCTGCTCCTCATTCCTTCCTGCTCCCCCCCCTCCTCTCTCCCTGCTCCTCCTCATCCCTCCCTCATCCCTCCTTGCTCCTCATCCCTCCCCGCCTCACCTTCACACTTCATTTGATGCCAATATTTGCAAAGTATCTTCCTCCACCTCACTCGGGGTTTATTTGCAAGTCTGACAGCGCAGCTACAGAATTTAGGATGTGTGATGTATTTTAAAAAGTGTTCCCATGTTCCACTTTCAGAGGTGTGAGCTGAGGAAGAGGAAGGGAAACGATGCCTTCCTTTTGATTTATGCAAATGAAGCAGCATGGCTCAAAACGCACATCCTCCACTCTCGATGCAAGTATTTTATATTAAATATAGGAGTTTGATGCATGCAGCACAAAATCTGCTGCTATTCATAGATAAATTTATCATCGTAATATATGTAATAGCTCACGGCCATTTTCTGTAATACACCCCCTCCCAGTCCCACACTCGAGAATGGCCTGTTAGTTCCTTGTGAGGCTGCTATGGAAAATATCGCATCTAATAATCTGACTCCCCCATCCACAAGTCCTGCTGTACTATATGAAGCAAATGAGTTTTTCCACCAGCACATCGCCTGATGAATGCTAATGGCAGCCACCTCCCTGCAAACTGCGTACAGCACATGCAACCATAGAAACGGTTCTGCTCTACTTGAGGTCCAGGCAAAGCCGCCTGTGCCCAGATTAACAATAGGCTCCCTTTCCACCTGACATTTCTCCACAATTATTATGCTTTTACAGCAGCCCAGAGATGAATTTGTGGATGTGAATTGTGTATCTGGGATTTCTGCGTCATGGTCGTGAATGGCAGCAAAATGAAGTGGCTTGATTAAGATTATGACATTAGGTGATCTGGAAGAGAAAGAATGCGACGCCTTACCTTGATGGTTTTGGTCTGAAGTCTCAAGCCATTTAGGGTGTTAATGGCTTTTTCTGCATCCTTCGGGTCCACATAATTCACAAACCCATAACCTAGGCTCTGTCCTGCAATCACAAGAAACAAAGAACGTTCTGAGTCACAATTGATGGTAACAATATTTATTGCTGAATTACACGACTGCTGCTCAAACAGTAAAACTCCATCGTCACTCTAAAAGGAACATCTGCCTTTCACAAGTCATTGCTGGATGTTTCAAAAAACAAGAAGCCAGCTTATCAAATCAGCTGACACAAACAGGCTAGAAGCTGTAGTCAGGTTAGAACCTATAGTAAATTCTCAGTCCAACTCTCTGACAAACATATCTTGAATTACCAATGACAGGTAATCGTTCTGCTTCCACACCAGCTCGTCTCTGACGAAGTGCAGCAGCAGCTGAGGCCCCCCCCGCCAACAGTTTATCTCGAAAATGTACAAAAGATTGACACCCACTCTTGTGTGCAAAGAGGCAATTCCATTTCCTCCACCCACATTGCTGGGTCTCTGCCGGTCAAGTTCATCAGCTCAAGCGACTTCAGCGTATAATGGAGGACATAAGCAACTTAAAATGCATGAAAAACTTTGCATGAGATCAGAGGAACTTAATATTTTTAGGTACCACATTTAAGTATATTACACCAGAGAGATGATTAGAGACACAGCTCAGTGTGTGTGTGGTGTGATAATCATTTTCCTTCATTTAAGTTAGTCACACCAGTTTATACAGCTTCTACTGTCAAGACGAACATTTACACATTAATACAAATAGCATTAATGTAATACATTGATGTATTGCTAGAAAGAAAAACGAATGTCTTAGGTTTTACTCCACTTGTATCTGAATGGCCACCTCCTTCTTGCTGGCTTATTGCTGCTCTCATGGGTTCTTTAGCTGCGATTGTGAGTTCATAAACTTAATTTCACCTTGCATCCCGGGAAGCGCCATCACCAGGAGAAACATGCTGAGCCTTTGAAATAAGCTGGTAAAATGACACTTTTACTTAAGCCTGGAGGGCAAACACAGTCTGTGTCGCTGGCTGTTTTGCACACTGCTCTTACAATGACATCTTCCTATGGCACATTCACTGCTTCCACTGATACTACTGCAAGTCAGACATTGTCCCTGTGGCTCTCACTTTTCACCTGGCACCAAGGTGTAAAGGAGAAGGAGTTTTCTGAGCGGGGGAACACACCCAGCTTCCAGGAAAGTGGTACGGCCCTGAAAACGACACCGAGAACAAGCTGCAGCCACAGCAGCAGCCAAGGCGAGAACATTTGATGTCATAAGACAGAATACAACTCTCTGGTGAGTACTTAACATCTGATATAGCACCAGCACACAGATGCAGACGGGCTTAAATCCACTGCCACAGGCCAGGAGAGAGAGAGAGACAAAAGCCCCACAGTCTGCAGGGGATAGGCTTTGTTCATCACTGAGGCTGAAATCATTCCAGAGAAATGACTTGGAGGCTTTGAATAACATTATAACTGCCTTATTTTCACCAAAATGAGTTCCAATTCAGGGCACTTTTTTTTTTTTCCCCCCCAATTCTAAATCTTGCAGGGGGAGGAAAAAAAAAAAAAAAGGTCTATAATGCCACCTGTGTGATACAATGTTGGGATTTAAAAGTAGGTCTCTAAAGTTCAACATTTTGCTAAGAAAATCATGCTGAAACTGAAACTGTGAGAAAAAGTGGAAAAACTGGGCACTAGTTTTGTACCAGAGCATGAAACAGTAATGGAAACAAAACTTCCAACTACAGACCCAACATCTGGTTTGTTTTAGCCAAAGAAACCCTCATCTTTCCCTGCTTATTATCTAAACAGTTTATTATTCATCTAAAAGTAGGCAGCCTTGCTCAAGTCAACTCTCAAACGTTTCTGAAAGGTGTCAACTACCAGCTAGAATGGAGAAGTCAATATTTTGCAGCTGGCTAATTCTCAGTTTTTTGGGGGGCTAAAAACAGATCAGCAGGGATACAACAAGCCAGATACACCTTTACACTTCAATTTGATTTTAGTAGAAATGTAAAAGTGATACACGAAAGAACCTCTAATTATGAAAATAAATGGAAAACTTGTGATTCTATTACATGATGTAAATATTTCTAGCACTTGGATACAGGTCAGTGATGTGTGCATCTATTCAGACGTGCACAGTGGTCCATTGCTTGAATTGAAAAGCTGAGATTTTATTTTATTTTTTTTAAGAAAAAGCAGAGCTGTGAAAATGTCTTATGAAAAGTGTTAATTAGCATGCAAGCGTAATTAACACACACATCGATAATCAACCATGTCAGCAGGTCTGGGAGCGTTGCTGAAATAAGAAAAATGTTAGAGATGTTGCCATTTTGTAAAATAAAGATAAGTATTCTTATTTTTTAAATTCATGTGACTAATACAAACTCAGATGTCACCATTAGCAAATATAATTGACAACAAAATACATTTAAGACTGGACCAATTTAACAAACTAAAACATAAAAGACACGAATGCATGATTGGGTGATGAGCAGCTTGATGTTGGCCATTTATTGCCTCTTTATTATCTGTTAAAAATTCAACTATTCTGTACCAAAAAAGGCACTCAAAGTCCACTGTTTGCAAAATAATACCCAGTTAATTGAAGATTTACAATATAAACACCAACAGGAGTAAAATCAGGTAAAATCTCCTGTGATTTTTGCATGTCTGAACCCAATAAAAACAAGTTGACAGTAATGTTACATTACTGTCAAATATTTTCTCAAACAGTTTTAAGAGTTGTTTTTTCTGCCTAATTTATTAATTAGAGATTGATAGGATAGCTTATGAGCATTGATTGTTTTGAGAAAAATAAAGGTTCAAATTAAGCTACTACCTGCCTGTGTTTGTGAAGATACATTTTGCTGTTTCACTGAAATCATTTTAGTGATGCCACAATCATTTTCCCATAAGGCTGATTTCAAACATCTTGTCCTGTTTAGTTTTTCCACTTATTATTTACAGTGGTGCTTTCACAGTTGCTCGGCTAAATATGCAGCCCATCAAGCATGGTTATGTTCAATCAGCCAAGCAGGCTGAGCTCCACCCCCATTTCAAACCAGATCACTTGTCAATTCAGCTCAACCCATTTCACACGTTAATTTTTTTGCCTGCATGGCCAGACAAGGGCTTTTATTTCATGCATGACAAAACACTTGGCTTTTTTTTGTTGTTGTTTTTAATACCAACTATCACTGCATGCTAAAAACTTAAGTTCAGCAGAGAAAAATCAATGTGTGAGACTCCTTCCACTCTCTGCAAACACCACCGTTAGCTTGAGGGTGTCCTATTTGTGCAACTTCATTAACAAAAAGAAAATATGAAAGGCTATACAAAGTAAGGTTTCAGTTTGTAAATAATTAGCACTGGTGCTAAGGCAATCCAATACTTCACAACTTTTTTTTTTTTTTTTAAACTAAAAATGCAATTATAATTGAGGTTTGAAAATATATTGCGGTTCTTGAAACATGGAGATATTTAAAAATAGTACTACTGGCTGTAGCAAGTTGAAGTGAAAATGTAAAGAAGAGCTTATAAATATTTATTATTATGAATATTTAAAAGCCAGATGTGGTTGATGTATAAGTTTCTACATTAAAAGTAACTGCCCTGAAATCTCAAAATACAAAGATAATGTAATAATTTATATAAAAGACAAATTAGAGTGCCTCACAGTCAGAGCCTCCTGCCCTCTGACCTCAACATTGTTTCCAGACAAACCTGGAAACCTGTGTGTGCGTCCTTCCTGTCTCTGACTCCTGCGTTCATGTTATTCTGACGCATGTTAGAACATACATGTTATTCTGAGAAAGTCTTGGTAACCTCGACCAGTACAAGAAGTTAGAATCCAGGAGCCTCAGCTACTATCTACCTGCTCATAACAGATTCTGCGTCAGCTTGTTCCTCTAAAAGCTGCCATTAACAAATTAAATCACTTTTTCTACCTGTCAACTACCAGGTACCTTCCTACCTCTCCATCTTCTAGCTGCCCAAATGAAAGACACAGTGTCTTAATGTTGAAATGAAACTTGATTTTAGCATTTCTTGGAAGTCACTACTACACATACTGATGAACAAAGGAAATTGCCTCTTTTGCAGAAACCCTAGATTCCATACGCCTGTTTATTCCCTTGAGCCATTTCTTAGAAATGCTATTCTGTAGTTAAGAAAAAAACAAAAAAAACAAAAACAAAAACCTGGCACTACAATCATCCTATAAATTACAGCAGCATATTTAGCAGTTAAATCTATCTTGATAGGTTATATAATGCTTATATGAAAATGGTAATGGAAACTCTGCAGAACATTTTGGTTCACTACTACTAACACTAAAACTTCCAAAATTAAGGCTGCTGCATTGACAGGGACTAAAAAGTTCAAAATGTGAATACATGAAATACACTTCAATTCACATGCATAAAAAAAGAAAAAGGCTGATGATATGGACAATACTACTAGTAGGGCCAACAGACATTTTTTTTTTTTTAAGGGTAAAATAATATATTAATTTACTGATTTAGTCTTAACATTACTTTTGCCCAATATATAGTCCTATTATTTTATAAAATTGCGCAAAAATTTCTTGGTGATATAATAGCAGCCAATAAATTTGGATTGAGTATCTGTCCGGCCCTAACTATCAGCTCGCCATAGCAATGCAAACAATCTGTATGTTACCTGTGATTTTGTCTCGAACTAGTTTACAGGATTCAATTTCTCCGATGCTCCCAAACAAACTCTTCAGCTCCTCCTGGGTCATGTTCTGAGGCAGATAGTTGACAATCAAGTTAGTTTTACTGTCCTCTATGCTCCCCGATTCTACAGGTGAGGAGCAGTTGTTTGAGATTGTTGAGGGACCGTTGCTCGTGTTGTTGCAAGTTGGCCCATTGGACAGCTGTGTTTCCATGGCAGCAATTACCTGCTAAAGAGACAGAAAAGCTTAAGTCAGAACGATATGCTAATTAGCACACACACACACACATGCACGTAAGATAAAGACGACAGCAAAAGCAGTTAAAGGAAGCTCTTCACACATGAGAACATTGTTTTGCTGTAATACCATTTTGCTGATTTTGAGTATAATTAAATTTCATTTTCAGTGTGTTACGTAAGCCAAGCTTCAGAGGTCATTCTCTGCTTTTACTCATAAAAAAAGATTCCGAATTCTGTTACCATACAGCGAGGGTGCTTTTCATTATTCGACTATTCTAGTGAGGCATAGCATTAATGCTAATATTAGAGCTCATTAACATTTTAGCACTGTGACAATGTCAATGTGGAGCTGATCAATATTTTGTTCCCCTCAAAGCTGATTGGGTTGCTAGTGATGCAAAATTGTGCTTTTAGCTTAAACATCTGCCCAAATGTAAAATCGTTGGATTTTACACTGCTATTGCAGGTTTTAAATAATAAAAGTAAAAGAGGGGGAAAAAAAGACAGCACACTAAAATCCATTTCTGCTACGTCGCTAAAACGATTGCTGCTTTTCTTGCTTCTAAGTAAAGAGATGAGGAAGCAAAGTGATGCAATCTGTTGACTCTAAACAGGAAGCAATTAAAGCTGATATAACCTGTGTGTATTTAAACTATTTCAAGGTTAAATGTGGCACCTAGAAGACCTTTTATTCAGCAAAAGCATCTGTAAGAGCAAAGCCTATAATATCAGCACCAATCAGCAGCCACGACTACTAGCATCAGACAACAGGCCTCGACCAGTATAATTTATATCAAAAATACATACAACCAGCAACAAGCTAATGTATGAAGAGTCATCCTTTGCAAAATGCAGATGAGTGTAATCACACCACTATCCACATTATGACAAATAATTTGTGCACAGAGGCCATACAGCCATAATTAAATAAGTGATTCAGAGAGCAGACAGGTTTAGACCATACCAATACATCAAACAACAAAACCAAAACGTGCCAGGAATTCCAAATTGAACACGTGGTTGTTTTGACTTGAGCGTCAGAATGAGACTGAAAGCTTGCATCATTGGTATGGCCTGAGCGCTGAGACAGAAAGCAGGGCCTTCTGACCAAAATGATTTCAGAAAGGAAGTGCCACAGACCCCAGTCCAAGGCTCAGGTGCCCACGAACCACTTCTAAGCAGAGAAGCCACATCGCACAGTCTGACTGCCATGTTAGTTTGGAGTTGCCGTCTGCAAATGTGGACACAAAAAGTACTTCATGTTAGATGAACAACAACAACAAAAGCAGTAGTCACATGTCAGTGTTGGAGGGGGAAAGAGGATGATGCTATATTTTTCAAACTGGCTGTCCATGCAGAACAAAGGCAAAGTTTCCTTTAGAATTCATCTTCAGCAAGGAGCAAACAGCAGAACCAAGAGATGAATAGTAAGCATGAGGAATGACAACCATGATGGGAATGCTGCACGGAGAAAATGACTGAAATCTACACAAACTAATCAATTGATTTGACACACCCAGGGATGTTTAACTTACATTGAAACATCCTGCACTTCTCAACCAGTATTAAGAGGCATGTACACACACACACAGAAAGTGCTAAAAACCCACACATTCCTATAGAAACTTCAACAAATCAACTACAAGCTACGACAAACCAATTAACAATGGACTTGAAATTATCAACACGGGAGCCAAAATTAACCAGTAAAAACAGAAAGTTCACTCGGGAACAACAAAAGCAAAGCTTAAAATTGACAAATTATCACATCATATCAGGTAAAGAAAAAAAAAAAACAACAGCTGCAGCAGTTCAGCATCTGTCACATGAACCTCAGCTTTTTGATGGGAAATCTCACTAAAAGTCAACCCACACAATAATCAAACAGAAGTTCATCATGTTTCTACACCAATCACAACATGTTACTGTTGAACTGTTAAAGGACCATAACTAGCAATTTTGCATGCTTAAGTCCAGTAAATACAACTCATATAAATGTTACTGAAGACCAGTTTCCTAAACATTAGGGCTGGGCGATATAAATGATAATCGCATCGCAATATATAAAAAATCTTCAATATAAAAATGAGGACGTCAATATAAAGTCAATAGAGAACAGTGCTTGAATACAGGAAGTTAATGGTGGCTCAAACAGCCAATAGCTTGTCAGAACTGCAACAAACTAACCAATCTGGTGGCAGGCAGTGTCATAATAACAGCCTGCCCACTTCCTCAAAGCAGCATTTTGCTAAATGATAAACATGCTGCAGCCCGTGTGGTGATATGTGAGCAAACGTCAAGACAAAGATGTCAGAAAGCGATGAAACTCCAGAGGGAAGTTTCAACAAAAATAACGTAACAGATTTTATGTTCGCTGCGATGGATTTATCTCAAGCACATTTAAAGTATCTGCAAGTTGATTTTTATATCGTACAGGAATTGACAGCATGGAAGGCAGGAAAACAAATTTTAAAATGTACTGCTCCAGTAGTATATTTTGTGAAATGGTCATCAGTAATGCAACATGTATGCAGGTTGTATTTTTTGGGCTCAAACATGCAATATCGCCAGTATTGTCCTTTAAAGCTTCGAAGTAGCAAATGCAGACAATCAATTCTTCCTCATTCACATTTATTGCTGATTGACCTTTACAAGATAAGAGCTATTTAATCAGCTGCATCTCCTGCTGAGTATCACTATATTACACTGCGAAAATGCAACAGCAGCAAATCTTACAAAGCGGCTGCTCACGTTCAAGAACAACTTGATGAATGTGGTGTTTTTATGCGTTTCTTCAGCCTGTCACACAAGACCAACATTCATCTCCAATGTAATTACATGCATGTTATTTTTACACTGCTGTCATTTAATCTCTCTTGTGGGAATTTAGGTTACAGTGATGCTTCATACCTGCAATGCAGCAGCCATCATGCACACACACACACACTGAAAGAGCAACTGAACACCAGCATAAAACTGTGTCCTCTCCTCTCAGTGCAGTCATGTGTAAATGTTTAGTACACACTTACCTGTGCAACAGAATTTAAACTGTCAACCACAAGAATTCAGAGAAATTCTTTTTCAAGTTGGTGTTCAGCAACTGAGTATTTACTACTGTCAATATGGAAATTTTACATGACCAGCTCAGTAAATGTAGATAAATGTAGTTTGCAGCATCGGCACTGACAAGATGGACCAGCAAACCCAACAGACCAAAATATGTCTTCAGTAGCAAAGACTGTATTGATTACGTATTAATTTAAAAAAAAAAAAAAAAACAAAGATTTAAGGAGCACTATGTGAAACCGCTACCTGTTTTTCTTTCAGAAAGCAAGAAGCAAGAGAAGAGATGTTGAATTCTTTGACAAATCACAGCCTTTTCTTCAAATTTAACAGACATCTAAACAAACAGCTCTGTGCTCTCACATCATGTCCTGATGCATTCTGAATGTGGGTAAACATCTTTAAAAAAAAACAAAACAAAACAAAAAAAACTCTTCTCTGGATTCTTGCCTCTTCGCTGTGCTGTAATAGAAAGTACCTCTTATTGATTTCTAAAAATCCATGGAAATCATTCCTAAAAGCGATCTTAACTATGCTGTAGCAGCATGTGCAGATAAGTTGCTTCAGGCATCTATAGTTGACACGATCATGAATTTTCACAAACTAAGTGCATTACTACACTTATGCACCATTAAATCCTGGGCAAAAGCAATGCATCTCTTTAAACTTCTGTCTGTGTGCAGGAAAACAGTGGAGCGCCTGGAAAGTGAATTTACAGTGTTTTTCCTCATTTTGTCAGTGAAATGTTTATTAATGATCAAATATTTGCACCAAAACAATCTTTTATTCTCTCTCGGCGCCTTTTAAAATGTATCTGAAGCATCATTTTTAGAATCATTTAGGAATGCCAACACTCAGCTCCAGTGGTGATAATTTACTTCTTAACTCAAAACTCTGAAACATTTCATCTGAAAAGTTCTTATTAAAGATTTGTTCATGCAAAAACACATTCACTTGCCACATGAGAATTTAATATGATTGTGATCATTTAAAACATGTTGCAATTAACATATCAGTGGGCGAGGTTTATCCAGAAGGAACACAAGCGTGAAAGAAAACACCTACTTTGTTTCTCGCATTTCAAAAAGTTCATTTTGAAGTTTAAGTGAACAAATACGCATATACACAATACAGATCTGTGTTATTTTCATTTAGAGGTGTTAGTTTCTTTCTTTGGGTGTTAGTGCTTTAATGAGCAAAACCTCACTGATCCACTTCTACTCTCAATGCTAAGCACCACTGTGCACACTGAGTGAAAACAGACCATTTGACATGTAGGTAGAGGGTGTGGATGCAATGCTGGTTCCTGAGGACCAAACCTGAGAAGTGGAGTTCCAGGATTTACTCGATGTTTGTGATTTACGTTCCTAAAGCACATTTAATGTGTGTTATAGTCATTCACACGATTACACTGGTACCTTACTAATGAGGTTGGTAATGTTGCTCTGATTCTCCTGGATGTTTAAGTGGTAACTGTTTGCTAAAATATTAGCCATAACAACATCGGGGTGGGGGNGGGGGGGGGAGATGCCAATGATGCCAGAGACAACTAAGTCCCTAATTATCCGCTGTTTCTCCGTGCTACCCTTTCTCTTTTTAGAATCCATTTTTCATCTAAGCCCCAAGTTGCTTACTTTAAGTAAATTTTAATTAATATTGTATCGTGCAGTGCAAAGGCCACCAGCTGACCCACCAATGGCTGTGGCCGACGGGGAGAAGTCCCACCTCTCCCAATGGCCAATCTGACCCTGAGTCAAGCTAACTGCTGATGAAACTAGCTGCGCTGTCAACTCTCAATGAGCTGACAAGTGCATTATACCGTGTCAACCCATCATTGTCATGGAGATGATGGGACGCTAAATGTGACTGGACCAAACCAAAGCAGACATTCTCACTCAGAGAAGGCGGACATTCAGAACACTGCTTGCAGTGGAGAAAGTGGAGAATTTTGACTTGTTGCATTGCAGCAATGCCTCGCAGATAATACAAGTAATACATATGAAAAGTATAATTTGCTCAGAGGCCAGAGACAGTTGTGGTTCGGTCTGGAGTCCGGACTTTGAGGATGACTTTGATATGCCTACTGTCAGGGTTTTTCCTGCATGGAGAATTGCGAGGCGGTCGCCCTCCGTCAAATTTCGTGCCACCGCCAGCTCTCGACAAAACTATGACGGGTGTCTTCATGGAAAACACTATTTTCTAACGAGCGTTGCACTCAGTGGATTACTGTTTGTAACTATAATTGCAGCATTACGCCATGCGGAGGCGCTGCATCATAATCAGCACAGTGCACCAGGAAACGAGCTGCCAAAACTGCCAGAGGAATGTGTCAGGCAGCAGCCTGATATTTTGTGGCTTTTCAAACAGGTGAACATTGTTTCTTTTGCATCCAAGCCCTGGCGGCACGACGTGGTTGAGGCGTAATAAATAAATGAGTAGCGCGTGCGAGTCAAAGGGCACAGAGTGAACCCCGTGGCACAAAGTGAGGGCCTCTGCACGCCACTGAGGCGGGATCCTAGCCCCGCGGGGCTCCGGGCGCACCTGAAAAGCTGACTGATCCAGACGCTTTTTCACTGCGTTGTCTTGCTGTTCTCACAGACGTTGATGAATGCTGCGAATTTAAGTAATTATAATTTAAACGATTAAACATCACAGAATTCAGAAAGCATTGGGTTTTAACGTTGGTCAGGACATAATATGCTCAGTCGTGCGTGTTTACTTGTTGTCTCTGTTTTTCTATCATACACATACAAAGAACTTGATTGTTCAAAATATTTACTGTATTTAAATAGTCTTTGCTGGATAGAACTAAATCACTCAATTGACTTGAGATTTAAATTCATTTTATCAGGAAAATCTTGGTAGCAGCAGTTTGACACTGCAGGTGGAGATGCAGGGCTCAGGTGTCCTGTTATAACCATAATGAAACGACCCGCCGAGGCATGTGATTGGTCAGTTTATGCTGTGTTTCCTTGTCAACCAACTCAAAGCTTAACAAAAAGTTAAGACGAGCATTCTGATTGGCTGCTTTTAGTATACGTTCAATAGACTAATGCAGGGAATTTTTGTCTAAAATGGAACAATGGAGACAAAACCTAAACAGAATCTTTTTTTAGGAAATTATCTTCACAATGTTGGTGATAATTGTAATTTTCCTCAATCATATAATTATTAGAACTCCTATAATATGTTGCTTGTAAAAAGTGTTTATTTGAGCCAGTTGATCAGCATGGTACCACCACTGCCTCATTTTGAGCCAGGAAAAACCCTGCCTACTCTCATCATATTTGTAATTGTTTTGCTCCTTGGGGCCAAACGTCTTTTGCTTTTACCAATTTTCTTTCAAGAATTCCTGTTCCATTACAGCATAACATTTTTTTTATAAGAATTACTATTCTTATATTTTTAGTTTTCATGGTCATTGTTTATTCTCTCTTCACTGTTGTTTCAAAGCAGAACCATTTTCAGATGTTTTTAAATCTATGAATTCATACAAGCCTATTGTGAGAACTACAAAAGTGATCAAAACCACATTTGGTATCAGATTATCACATACTTATATCTTTTTCTATGGTATGACTCTGGAAGCATAATCAGAGCCTCGCCTAAAATGGAAACGGTTTATTTAACGTGTTCGAGCAGCAGAAAAAAACATTTTTGGATGCATGGGGACATAATGAAACTCAGTTTAGAATGTTCTGCTTCTCCTAAAAAAAGATTTTTTTTTTTCCCCCGTAAAAATCAAGACAG
>VXCM01000183.1:0-127500 GCA_014773175.1 Lucifuga dentata
GAAATGATTGTCAGTAACGTTACTTGTATGAAAATTGAATATATTAGGCTCAAACATGCAAAATGGCTGATATGGTCCTTTAAGGGCTTCAAGTGTGTTCAGTGAAAGTTAATATAAAACTAAAATTAAAATCTAGGTGAAATGCTTTCAGTTTTTGTCTTTTTTATGTGTGTGAGTTAAGAAAAGAAATGAACAAAATACAAAATACACAAGGTGTGAGATTAGGGAATTTTTGCATCAAAATGTGGATTTAAAACTCTGTGTAGATAAATGTAAAAAAAAATCTGATATATTACATAATCTACACAACAGCTACTGCACAGAACAAACCTTTTCTGAACTTCTCTCACTCTGTCTTAATACAAATTCCTTCCAACTTCTGAAAATAGTACAAATCTATTGCCAAAAATGAAACTGCACTTGCAAAACTGATCAGAGACATAAAAATGTACAACTGCGGAAAAACAGCTTTAAAAAAGGCCATGCAGTAATAATCATAAGGACGACTTCAATGATGGTCAATAAGAGGAGAAACAGCAAGAAGCAGATGCATCACTGAATACAAAGATCACACAGAGGACAAAAAGGAGGACAAAGCAAATGCTTGACATGATAGTTGTAGGGAAAAAAAAGAAGCGGATGCAATGAAGAGAAAAATACCTCATCGGTCAAGTAGTAGATTTTCCTCAACATGCTGTGTCGAGCAGCTTCAACGTCCTGCAGAAAAGGGGAGGGATATTAATAACTAAAACAAAAGGCTACTACACCAAAAACTTTTCACCTGTATGCATCAGTGTTTTCAGCTTTGTGGCTCTAAAGTACAGCTTTCATGAATGGAGTACAAAAGTGCAACATGAATAAATGTGTGTTTTATACTCCTGGCTGAAATTCACAATTTTCTCTCTGTTCTACGGTATGTTTCCCTTACTGTCCTTCACACACACACACACACACACACACACACACACACACACACACACAATATGTGTGTGTTGTACTGCGCCGTACCTGTGCCGCAGCATTCTGAGAGAAGATGAAAGAGTTGACATGAGACAGAGCAACAACATACAAGACGGGACACCAACAGCGCTTCAGGGTCCCCGTTACTAAGGAGCGGAAGTAGAGACGGAGGAGAGGGAGGGAGTCTTCGGGGGGCGAGGTGANCCCCGTTACTAAGGAGCGGAAGTAGAGACGGAGGAGAGGGAGGGAGTCTTCGGGGGGCGAGGTGAACCGCTCGATCGGGATGGACAGCTTAAATGTCAAGCCAGAGAGATAATGAAATTAATCCAAAACATGTTATATGTTAATAGAATATTTGTGTTATAACAGAGAGAAAAAAGGACTGTCTCAAAGCAACAGTAACTTTGATTTCTAAAATATCAGAGTAGTGGTACCATCATCATTCGTACCTGTTCCAAAGTGACCCCCAGTGACCTCAGCATGCCTACGTGCTCTCCAAAAATAGCCAGCCTCATGGTGGCGCTGTACCTCCTCTGCAGTGGCAGGAGGACCCAGCTGCCAAACAGCCGATCTCCAAAAGACACAGCCTCGTACTGGGCCAAAAGGGCAGAGTACAAGTCCTGGAAGGAGGCTAGCCCTGGAGGAGGGACCTTCAGGTCCAAAGAGTCAAGCCTGGATGGCCTGTATGAGTAAGACTTTTGGTTTATTTTAGCCACCTTTCTCACAAAAAAATGTAAGCTTTCTGTCTAAGACTATATTCAGATTTGACCTTAAAAGATGAGAAAAATGAAACATTAGAGGTTATATAAGACCTGGTGAGCAGTCGAAACAGACCCCAGGCCAGTTTCTGAACAGGCCTCTCCAGGAACATGTCACTGGAACACAGGAAGACACAGGACAGGCGGGCTAGCTTGGCAACAGGGAGGTTCACCTACAACATGACAAAACATTTTAAATATTTAATCAACCACAACTGATCTATCACAGATATACTTTTATTTGTAAGAAAAAACTATGGGACGTGATTCACAAAACTGTTGGTAGCAGAAGATGTTGTGGAATACTTTAAAAGCACCCTGCTTCAGTACACACTCACACTCACACTTCTATTATTACCAAATTTAAAGGATCCTGCTAAAATTGGTGCATATATATGTACATATACATTATTCAGAGTAAAGGATCAATCATTGTTTTTTATCAAATGTCTGCATCACAACACCCTTAAATTGCTGAGGACGCTGTGAGAGGCTCCAAAGATGTTCTGTTTTATTTCCTCCACGAACCTTTAGTGCTTCCTCCCTCCAAACTTCCAGCAGCAGCAGCCACTGCAGACAGTGAGTCACAGACTGCAGAGCCCCCTGTGGGAGCTCCTCCACCCGCAGCCCCCCACCATTGGTCACCTCCGTTCGCTCGTAAAGACTGATGAGCGGGAGGAAAGGCCAATCAGAGGGCAGCGTGGGACCAGTGAGCTCTGGGAGGAGATGGGATTTGATCCAGGGATTGCGTCCAAGGAGAGCATCTCGGGACAGCAGCACTGATGACTCAAGGTGAGCCAGGTGAGTCAGGAAGCAGCTGCGGATGGAGGGCAGCTGGACGCAGGCTTCCCTGAGGAGGGCACCTACTGTCTGCATAGAGGGGGAGGTGTGATGACATGTTTCTTCATGCAGCTTCAGCTCTCCCAGCTCTACAGCTTCAGGTCCTCCGCTGTGGCCCTCTCTGGAAGCAAAACAACATAAACAACATAAAAACATACTGGAAAAAAAAATCTGTTTTGATGGAAATGGCTCATCTTCTAATTTGATGCAGTGCAGTGGTTAAAAAAAAAACAAAAAACAATTGGCTGAACCAATTTAACACCAACTTACGATATGAACTCCTTACTGAAGATGATGGTGGAAAGCAGCTCATGGGCCAGGTATTCACCGCTTGGTAATAACCATGGCAAAAGCACCAGCGCCACCTGGTGGTACAAAGAGGTGTGCTTGGCTACACCTGGGTCACTGGGAACCTGAGGAAGGAAAGAAAGAAAAAGTAGGTAGGAGAGAGATGATGGCAAGTATCTAGTGCCTGAGAAGTGAATTTAGATGAATTACATATTAAGCAGATGCTGAATGAAACTGAACATCTCAAGATGGCAGCACGGTGTTCAGGGTTTCATTATTTATTTAGGGTTTGATTTAGGTTAGAACCTACCAGTCTATATGCCAGTCGGAGCAGCAGATAGAGGAGGTGGTGTTCATGACGGAGAAGCCAGGCCTGGCTGTGAGACAGGGTGGGTTTGGCCTGACTGCAACTGCGCAGGTAGCCAATCACAGGCTCCAAGAGGAGGAGACTGGTAAACTGTAGAATGGGAGAGGAAAAATGGAAGAAATACATCAAATACATGAGATTTGTGTCTGTCACCACAAGATGGCAGTATATTGCATCTAATTTGTTGTGTTTGTGACAAGCAATGGACTGCAGAGTTACCTCACGTTTTTTGTTCCAAATAAAGTCTATACTGGGTGATTTTACTGTTCCTCATGTTTGACTGAGGGTGTACTAAGCAGTGATATCACCTACTGTAGGCTTTTGTTGGAATGAAAAATACCCTGAAACACTTTAACTCTTCAATAATACCTACTTTGCTGCTGAGACCTTTATGGAGGCCTGTGAGTGTTTCCAGAAGAACCCCAAGGCCTGTAAGAAGAGGGAAGGGGGAGCTGGGAACAACCAGTCCTGGACGGTTCCTCCAACCTGGACAGGCCAAACCTGGAAGGCTTGGGATTGTCTCCGGGCCTGGATGACTAGACTGGGCATTACATACTACTGAGGAAGACCTGGTGTAAAGAAAAAAAAAGAATTTTGTCCATATTTTTTTTTTATCAGAATCTGTTGTTAAAAGTACATTCGATAAGACAAAAAAGCAAAAACACTGAAAGAAATACAATATGATTGGTAAATTTAATACTGGCTTCCTAATAAATCACACTCACTTGAGGTTCTTTATTAGACTTTGCACAGCATAGTGGGACAGCAGCGGCAGAAGAACCTCCAATGTCAGCAGCTCCAGCTCCTGAAGCGTCTCTACTGGCTTGAAACAATTCTGTGGAATGGAGTGGGTCACATTACATGCTGCAAGTTATGTGCATGTTAATGTTACTGTTATGACCACTTAGAGCTAATGACTTGCTAATCTTGGAAAGTTATGGTTGATTAAAAATGTATTTTATGGATTTGTAGCTTGGTCAGAAACAGGGAGTTCAACCATTTCATGTTGCTAAATGAGACATTTTGCAGTTGAGACTCTTCTCTCTCCTAATTTTTGCTTTATGTCTTGTTTGCTACATCGATAAAAGCAGATCTAGCAGGTATGAAGCAATACCTGTTTGGAAAGCTGATGGTAGTAAGACTGCAGGTAGACCAGGTAAGCCGGTATTAAAGCCAGGCTATTCTCTTTCTGAATTGGATTATCAAGACTCTTCACAAAACCTTTCAGATGCCCCAACAAGGATGCATGCAACCCTGTCACATGACCCCATGACACTGGAGGTGGAGGGGGGCACTCATCTCCCTGAGAACTATAGTAAAAAAAAAAAAAAAAAAAAAGAGATTAAAAAGGATTCCAACAGCACTGGTTGTTATACTGGTTAAATGAATTTCAAGCAAACATGCATCACTTATTTGATGGATCTGGGTGTCCATGGTTTAAGATGTGGTGAGTGAGTGCATTTTTTTCTTTTTCTGTCTGTCTGTTTTTCGTTCATTCATTCATCAGTACCTGACCATGCCAACCCGTAGCTCCTGGTGGCAGCCCGCGGTGTGTGTAACCTGTGTGAGCAGAGAGAGCAGCGCCAAAAGCCTCTGGACCTGGAGGGGCAGCAGGGGATCTAAGGGGGCCAGCACTATGTGGACAGACTGCAAGGCCTTCACCAAGGCTGGATACAGATCTCTGAGGAGACACAAGAATATAGAAATCAAAGAGGAACCTTATCAAAGAAAAGCTGGGAGCAGATTAGCTTTACATGTTGGCAGCATTTGGAGGAAAACTGTATTGAAATGTAATCAGTAAACTCATATGGTACTAGTGTGTTTTGAGCTAAGGTATTTTCTGCTACCATTATTGCATTGATTTTTTTTAATGTGTGTGTGTATATATATATATATATATATATATACACATTTACACTATATATATATATATAATATTCTAGTAGAGTCAGCTACTCTCCTTATTCTTACTGTGCCAGAGCTCAGAATACAAGTAGCTGACACTACATTTTATGTGCTGTAAAATCAAATTATAAAATAGAGCCTCTCTTGTCTTGCTACAAAAATATTCTTTTAATTAAAGAATTGCGATCAAGTCTATATTAATTATGTCTATGAAATTGCTTTCAGAGGTATGTGGAACATCTGAGATGCAAAATCGTATGAAGTTGAAATATTTTCAACAAACATTTCATTACAAAAATCTCAAGAATTACAGTAAATTACTTTATTGTCCACACTTTTCCATTCCAACCAAAAACACCACTCTATCACCAAGCACGGGTAGGCAGCCTGTTGTGAATTTAAGCTAGATAAAACTTATGAGAAGTCAATCAGTGCAGGTAGTTATTATATAATAGCAGGGGATAAGCTGAAAGGAAAAGTGCAGTAATAATGAGATTGTTCTGTTCAGATTCAACGTCCCTATGCAGATCACATTTCCAGAGGCACTGCATTTTTATTATAACCTTTAATATGACCTGACATATAGAATCTGCAATGGAAGTCACCACATTTCTACAGATAATGCTGTTTTCTCACTAATCTGGCCATGCATCTCCACCTCTTTTATTTTGACTGTGCAACACAACTTTTACATGTGTGTTTGCCTGTGATGTATGATGTGATGACCATCTGCCTGTCAGGCAAAAACTCTAATGGTACAGTAAATGATACACTGACAGTAATTAAGAGAGGCACCAGATGCATTTAAACTATAGATTTAAATATAGATTTGTATTTTTGTAAAAAAAAAAAAAAAAAAAAAAAAAAAAAAAAGAAAGCTGTAAAGATGCAAGCATGAATTTATTGCATTTTTTAAGATTAAGTACCCACAATGAAGACTGAGTATAAGTCAACATCAATCTTCAGATATGAAATGTATATATGTTTGTACAAGTTCTTTTATTGTGTTATGCTGTAGTTTTTTAGGTGTTAACTCACATGTACAATTGGCAGGCCTGTCCATATCCTGCTGCTACAGCCCACAGCCTGTAGGCCTCGGTGGTAATCCTGAGGGCCTCGGTGGGCTCCAGCAGCAGCTCGATGGGCTCAGAGCTCAGCAGACGAGACAGACGCTCCCTCATTCCAAAAGAGTTCATCTGGGGAAAAGGAGTAAGATATACAGCTGATGCTTATACACAGAGTCAAAATGGCATCTTTCAGATTGAAAATTGGACGTTTGATTAAACTCTGTGGTAATTCCTGACATTGTAGTTGGTAGTAGCATGTTGGACTACATGTCTCTATTATCTGCTCTCTCCTGTATATAAATGGGGATGAACAATATATTAGAAACACATTTCAATACACCACGGACCAATAAAACCACCATAAATTATGGCCATAAAAATCAACACCTCTCTTTCAGTGTCCATAGAAACTGAACACTAGAAGCTTCACAAAGGTAGAATATAAAAGTATATAAAAAGGATTTTTCTTTCAAAAAATGAAAAATAAGGCATGTAATATAAATCCATCTGTATTTACTTCCACAGAAAATTAATAGGAAATTCCAGAGTTTGGATTTCAGACCAATTGTGTACATGTTTTGTTCTCATTCTGAATAGAAACACTAGTTTTAACACTAATCAGCCAGATTCTACACCAGTACTTACCAGTCTGGCACAGGCGTGTCTACCAGCAGTAGCCAATACTCTAAAAAGCTTCATGGCACTGGCCAATGGGAGTCCATAAACAGAGTGAGGGAGGGGCAAAGATGGCGCTGTCCAGGAAGTGGGGAGAAACTCAGACATCACCGTCTCCATAAGGCGAGGACAGTCGAGAACCTGAGAAAGTGAAATAAATGTTTAATAAATTTGAGCTTGGTGGACAATAAGTAAGCAATAAATTGTGTGAATATGGTTCAATGATTCTGTAACTGGAATTGTCATTATTGTTGTTACCTGATTTGCAGAAGAAGTTGAGTGCCTAGTGATACGGGTCAGGACCTCCAGGATGTCCTGGACCACTCGAGGCGATGGCCGGACCACCTCTAGTATGTAACGAAGCCTGGGGAGCAGTTTCATCTTTAGCAAACCCTGAAACAGAGACAGCAAGAAGACCAGAGAACCAGCAATTAATCCTTCAACCTTTATATGGTCATCTTGTTTCAAAGAAAAAAGGATCTCTGAGAAGGACCAAGGATAATTAAGTAACAAGTAGTGGGTTTAAGAATATACAAAAAAAAACAATGTAAATAGGAAATTACCTTAACAACATCCTGCCTGGCCACATCATGATCACTCTTCCTCTCCTCCTTCTCCTTGGCTGACTCCTTCATATTCTCCTCCAGCCCTTCATTCTCCTCATCTTCCTCTTCCTGAGTGGCAGGCAGCAGAGGGAAGGAGGAAAGACCACAGAACCAGGAGAAAGTGTGGTCCAAACACTCCTGAAAGGTGAAACAAATATTGTTAAGATCCTGAGGGATTGTTTCGGTGACATAATTTGTGCCAATTTCACACTGGATCATAGAGTTGTTTTACCTCATCTTCTGCACACACGAGGAGAGCTTTAAGTGCGTGTACAGCTGCAGACATCGCTCCTTCTACATTGTCATCCAGTGCAAAGCGGAGCAGGAAGAGCAGGCCAGCGTCTAGCAGAGTGGATATCACGCTGCCTCTCAAAATGGACACGTATTCACCAGCATGTGCCTGCGGGGAAACGAAATCAACTGCATGAGTGACTACGAGCCTCTGCAGACTGTGTGTGAAAATGTGTATTTGTGTACCTTTGAGAGGATGTTGGCCAGAGTGCTAAGGGCAAGACTCCTCTGCTGGATGAGCTGACTCCGAGACAGGAGGAAGAGTTCCTGCAAGGAGTAACCTGCTCGCTGGGGAGAGGTTTTATTTGTTCAAGATTAAAAATTCAACAGATTCAAAAAAGACCAGAAACTTGTACATAAATCTGGCTTGTCAGTTTTACACATTTTAGGAGCTGGAGCTTAACTGCTCCAGAGCACGTACTGAAGCTATGAGATTCAATCCTCATCAATAATCCAAGTATCCCAGTGATACTTTGTCAATGTCTTATGCCATGTACTCCAAAAGAGAAAAGAAGAACCTGAGAGAGAGACATTTCTGGGGTTCTCCCCCACTGACCTCGGGCTCCTCTCCATGGTGGTGCAGGCCCAGATGGGTGGGCAGATCCTCTGTGGGTGGGATCAATGTACCAGCAAAATCAAAACGAGCCTGCATGGCCTATCAGGGTAAAGAAACACATAATATGATTGGCTGAGGCATACAGGAAACATAAAGGGATATGTTGCATATTTATTCTGTTGGGGGTGTAAGGACTCCACCTACCTTCTTGGTTCCTTTCCGTCTGGGAGCAGGCAGGTTTTGCATCCACTCCAGCTTCTCCGGCTCCACTTTATCCATATGGATCCACGCCTTCTGTGGCTTCAATGGCAGCTCCTCCTCTGAATTCGACATGTAGTGGGGTAACACATGATAATGTACGACTGCTGTCATTTGTTGTACCCGTGACAAATAAATCAAACTCCAACAAACTCTACAACTGTGAACACACAGCAACATCACAACTGCTTCTTTCTGAGCCCTTTACACGTCAACGCAAGGACTGCCTGTTTAGGGATGCAATGAAAGGTAGAATAGAAATAAATGATCATTGGCCACAATAATACAGTGATGTCCACTTTGGTTTTTGGAAGATGGAAGGGTATAAATGATGTGCAAGAGCTCCTGTCTACAACATGCTCATTTGGCTTTTATCTTTACTTGGTATGCAGTATCTTATTTGCAGTCATTTCTTCTTGGCCTATCTGCTAATCCCACAACGCAAAGTCAAACATCAGCTTTGGCTCTGGATTTTCGCCATCTCCACTCTCAGTAATACCACATTAGTCAAATAATGAGGGGATGGATGAGAGTGGAAGAGAGAAAGGAGCAGAAGAGCGCAGGAAGGAAAACAATCAGATGACAGAGATGGATGAGGAAAAGAATTGAGTGGATGGTGGGGATGGAGGCAGAAGAAGCTGGCTGCCACCCAGAATGGGCGAGCTCTCTACTTTACATTTCCTCTGCTTGTTCCAGCCAAAGGCTGGAACAAGCAGTTCCAGTTGGCTTCTGCTCCAAGTACTGAATTTACCACTGACTGAATGATTTGACAGCATCATCAATAAAGTTAAAAGTTCACTAAGTTTAAGGAAGCTGGTAGTAATGGGAAATAATTCAGCAATTTAGTCATCCTCATAACCTAAATTCATTCTTGAATTGATCATACCTGTCAAAGCAGGTGGTTGTGGCTGTTCCTCCTCCTCCTCTCTCTCCATCTCAACATCTTGGGGTTTCTGAAATATTCCAGGACCATTGGAGGTGTCTGACTCTTTGTTCACATTTTCAGGAGGAACTTCTTCCTTCATGTTCTGGGGGTGTTTGGATGGGAAGGTAGAGCATGGGGCGCACTGGGATTTGCAAGATCTAATAAACTCCACCACTTGAGGATCTGGGAGGTGGAAATAATAGTGTTATTCACGAGCAGAACCAAACAAATGAAACACAACTTTTGATGTACTTTATTAGCAAGAGAATAAAACTATAATGTGCAATAAATAACACAAAACTACTTTCCATAATGGATGCCTTCATTTGAACACCTATGAGACAGTTTGTGGATAGTACACATTGATCTGATCATTAACTATCAGTGTGGACAACAGCATTACCTACCAAGCTGAGATAAGAGTTTCTTCTGTTCCTCTAGTATCTCTGACTGAGACATGGCCTGTAGCTTGGCTTGGTTCTCTCTGTGGATCCTCATGGTCTCTGATGATCTGTCTGGGCCTCCAAGCCCCTGACCAGACACCAACTTGGGGCTTGAGACTGCATCCGGCTCTGGTGAGCGAAGAGGAATGAGGAGACAGAGAAAGACAGAAAAAATGTGAGGACAGGGAAGATAAAGGTAATTTCAGAGTATGCTTTATCACAGACACAACCGACTTACGATAACATGTAGCATTAGACTGATCTGCATCCATACTGGTCTCATACTCCATACCAGTCTGGTTTATGGGATCAGGAGCTACAGGTTCACAGTATAATGGTGTTTTTCCCTCTTTAAGTCTCTGAGCTGCAATCTGACGAGCAAAGATGCTCTTCTTACCACCAGACGAGGCCAGCGGCACCTGGTCGTATTGAGGAGAAAACTGATGTTACTACAGTATAATTTTATGAGAAATATTAAATATTTGAATGTATGTAGAGAAAAGACATTGTCATCGCTGCAAATGGCCAGGATTAACTGAGATTTAAAAGTCTGATCTACCATCTAACATGTTAAGACATAATGGACACTGTACCTGGCTGTCAGTTTCTGAACGGTGCAGCACTTTGGGGAAAGCCAAGCCTGTAAATGCTGGTAGAGATACTGGGGTACAGCTGGTATCTCTCTCCTTTTGAAGAAATAAGAAGATTAAGCATTCTTGGATGCATAAACAAACAACTCTAATAGCTAATGAAGTAACAGTCCAATGAAGTACTTATAGAGAAAATCTTCTAAAACTGTGACATGTAGCAAATTGTGAACAGATCAACTGTAGCTTTAAATACAAACAAGTCAAGAGAGAAAAGGAGGATCTGAAACACTACTATAATCATTACTAAGCAGACAGCAAGACTAGACATAAGCGTTGTTATAAAGTACTATAAAAGTGACATCAGCGCATCAAAAATTATTTGTTTTTCATAAAAGGAAGCAAAATTGTGTATGAAAACATATGAGTACACATTACTGAATCATAACTATTTGAATAAATGATTCCTTTTTGCACAAGTCTGAAAGTCAATCTAAACAATAGACACCGGCAAACTTAAAACAACCGAGACAGTTTGAAGAAGAAAATTTCGACACACAGAGAAACCTAGGAACTTTATTCTGTAGCAAGTCTCTGATTCACACTTTGCCTGTCACACAAGTACAAGCTGAATTTTACAATAGGCACTTACAATGATCCTGGACAGAACAGCACTGATGTGAGTATCGTGTCTGTCCAGCACCTCCTCAGCATCCTCATCCTCAAAAGTGACACGGCTGGCTTTAAAGCGAGACTTCTTAGGAGGTACTGGTGTCAAAGAAGGGAGTTCATCTGGAAGATCTGCAACAAATGTAAGCACTTAACAAAATCTGAAGAACTAAATTCAAAGTTAGTAACCCAAGTGTACTTCTTGACCACCTAAGACACACTGGATGGATTAATATTGTTGGGTGAACCTCAAACCTCCAACGTACATAATCAAGGTAAACAATACATTTTATATGACTCCTCACATACTTAAATTTATGTTGACACATAGAAAATCTCACTAAGTAAAGCTTCAGTATCAGATTCATGTTTTACCCTTTATGGTGACCACATCCCTCTGACTTTCTATTTTTTCCCCATTGTGTCTTCCTCCAGTTCCTTCTCCATCTCCACCTCCTCCAGCCTTTCCTCTCCTTTTGTCAGGACGGCAGATCACATTGGCAGCAGACGGGGTNCCTCCTCCAGCCTTTCCTCTCCTTTTGTCAGGACGGCAGATCACATTGGCAGCAGACGGGGTACCAGAGGTTAGAAAATGCTCCTGCTCTCTAAGGAGGTCTGCTTCAGAGTCGGTTGATTTGGGACGCCGCAACATCCCTCTGAACGAGAAATATTATTCTTCAGACTGCCCAATAAGACTGTGTTTAGCTAGCTCTGACAGAACGAAAACAATCCTAAGTCTGAACTAGGTTAGTATGGTAAACCATAACACTAAAAAGTTTACAAACATGACAGAAAAGCCAGTCTCAAACTAATTAACGTGATATTTAACTTAACGTTTTCTAAATACATAATGAAAAGTAGCTTTTCGTTTGCCTGTGTAACAGTTGATACTGCACCGGACATGCACCCAGCTAAGGATACAACGTTTTCAGATAATAGCTATCTATGTTAGCTTCAGAGCGCAGACTTTCCCCATTTTACTTATAATGCGTCAAATACAACAGCAACAAGTTTATCAACCGTTTAAATATGCTCTCTAGAGATATTTGCTAACCTTTACGTAGTGTGCTGCTGCCGTGATGTGTGGTGCGTAGAAGTCGGAAGAGTTTTGATGTGACACACCAAATTCCGCTTCCACAATAATAGCCCTCTCTAAGAAAAAGCAAAGCGTCAACCTCTACTACCTTCCTCCCAAAATATTAGGAGAATCAACTGTTGGGAGATGAGAGCTATTTTGTTAAGTTCATTTTTAGGCTATAACTGATTTACAAAATGCCAAGCGCCCGCCCCATACACACACACAAACAGGGTATCTCGCGTTATCTTTCCTCCGCCCATCATCACACTCCCAGCACATCTGGATGAATGTGTGGTGGTGATGGATACGGTGTTATACTTAATTATTGGTCGATCTGGACGGTTTTAAAGGTAATTTAACCCATAGACCTGCGTTTCGTTGAGATTTGGATTCACTGACACCATGGTCAACCTCTGCTGCCTTTGCTGCGGTGACATCCCTGCACCCCGCCCCCTTCCGGGACCACCACGGGATCCCCACTCCGTGCAGCAACCCGCTGGCTCCGGCCCAACCTCTTTGGGAGTAAAGGGGACACAAGGACAAGGAGCAAAGGGAGGGAAATCTTGCACCGAGGAGGTGAAGAAAGCAGAGTGATCTGACAGAGGCTGTCTGCCATGCGAAAAGTGCAGCATGCTCTCCTCAGATCCAGACTCTGCAGAGGACCCAGCGGCCAACGCTCCGAACGATGCTGAAGGAGAAGCAGAGGAGGAGGAGGAGGAGGTGGAGGACTCTCCGGCTCGCATTGATGTCCTGGAGGAGGTACGCATAGATAGCCAGCGAGGCCCATAATGTCGTAAAAATTACATTATTTTAACTCTAAAGTAATATTAAAATATGTGTAAATATTACAATAGAATAGATCTTCCTATCAGTTTTATTGAATGAAAGACTTAAAAAAAAAAAAAAAAATAAGGCAATAGCAGCAATCGTGAGCCATAAACTGTCCTGCCTGGTTGTGGTGCAATATAAATATTCCTATTCTAAAATGATAGCCAGATGCTTACTCCTATTTTCCTTTTTCTTTTTTTTCTTTTTTTTTTTTTTTNTTTTTTTTTTTTTTGCTTTAAAATATGTAGTTCACCTGTACTTCAGCATATATGACATTACATCTTGATTTTTGTGTTAGTGGCTCACTGGAAACTACATCCTTTGGTATCCTCTCTGTGGAATCATTTTAATGCTTCTACCTGCAGCAAAACATCATCTCTGCTGGTTGAACAAACCATTTTACATAGCAGAACAATAATTCAGAAGGTAAATTCTGTCAAGACAGGTGTTTCTTGCACTTAAGATTATGATTTAGTATGTGTTAGTATGCAGTACTATCTGTGTGTATGTGTATATTACAATTAAGTAAATGTTTCATCGAGCATAGGATCTAGAAAGGAGTCTAAATAATTGATTTGATCTTATTTCCACATCATACATATTAAATGATGATAAACAATGAAAAAAAAAAAACACAACCCCAAAGTGTTTTTCAGATTAAAAAGTATTTTCTGTAAGTATAATCTCAGGAGGTCTAGATTATTAAATCATCAGTTGTGTCTGTGGTACTCCATAACTGAATTCCTGTTTGTTCCATAAATAACTGAGGTGGATCTAGAAAAGTGACATCCCCACCCCTGAGTCAGTGCAGTATGCATGGCTGGTTGTCAGCATAAATCCTTTCACTCCATAAAACACCAGATGTAAGCTACAGCTAAACTGGATCTTTCATATGGGAGGGAATGTCTCTAAAAGAGAGAAATATATTGGCAAAAATATCAAAGTACCACCGAGTAATGTAGATTTCTTGATACAAGATAAACAAAGTGGGATCAACTTTATTTTCCATGTTTGAAATTCCAGAACACTTCCCACCAGACAGTTTGGCTGTTCTATGCATAAAGGGTAAAGATTATTTATCTTCTTTTGTTAGTCTTATTGATAAAACATTGTGCAGTGAAACTGGTCGTATTGCACAGAATAGCTTTAGGCCAGTGCCTTTGCTGAACAGAAGAATTTGACTTCTGTTCAGTATTGCAAAAGTAGCACTTTCTGTCTGCCTGTGCTGAGCAAGTCATCCAATAGTCTGCAGAGAAGTGTAGGACAAAGTGTGTGTGTGTGTGTGTGTGTGTGTGTGTGTGTGTGCGTGTTGTGTTATGTGTGTTTGCATGGATGCATGCATGTGCCTATGTGCAGGTGTATCATATTTAATTCTCTTGGGACAGTAGCATCTTTCTGTGTGATTACTGGAGGAACATAAGGCTCTTTTCATTTGAAACTTTATTGCAATATAGGACATTTGTAACTACATATTTTAGTATTGATTTTTAGGATTCAGTATATGTATTAACAAAAGTGTCCCTCTGAGATATATGTAGGGGAACACCTGCATGTAAAATATTTGGGCTGGCATCTGCATTTGATGCACAGCCTCACAGGAGCTCTGCATAGTGTAATTGAATTTAAGCGAGCTTTCCTTCAGTCTGATTTACTTTGTGCTGAGACTTGGAGAAGCTTTGCAATTTATAGCCACAGCCATATTCATTTGCATTTCTGCTCTAAGTAATGATATCACTGCCATGTTTCAGGGCCTCATTGCCTTAAGTGCCCCATTTCTCATTCCTCTCTCTCTCTCTCTCTCTCTCTCTCCCTCCCTCCCTCTCTCTCCCTCTGCAGCAGCATCCAGTGAAGCAGTCCCTGGGTGCATGTGTCTGCCGTGAGTCCCATTGGCGCTGTCTGCTGCTGTCTCTGCTAATGTACAGCTGCCTAGGCGTGGTGGCCTGGTGTCAGCTCACCCGGGTCACCAAGATCAGCTTCAACTCCGCCTTCACCTCCTCCTTCACTGCCTCCATCACCTCATCCATTCGCGGGGCCTCCGGGATAGGCATTGAAGGGCACTCCATGATCTACCATGACAGCCCCTGCTCCGATGGGTACATCTACATTCCTCTGGCCTTCTTGCTCATGCTGTACGTGTTGTATATGGTGGAGTGTTGGCACTGCCGAGCCCGGAGTGAGCTGCAGTGCAAGGCTGACGTGGACAGCGTGTATGAACGTGTGCTGCGGATGCGGCAGGCCCAACCTTGCATATGGTGGAAGGCCATCAGCTACCACTTTGTGAGGAGAACGCGGCAGGTCACCAGGTACCGCAATGGGGACGCCTACACCACCACGCAGGTGTACCATGAGAGGGTCAACACGCATGTTGCAGAGGGCGAGTTTGACTACAGCTGCTGTGGGATGAAAGATGTATCTCGTCACCTCAGAGGCTTGGAGGGGCAGCCAGCAACCCGCCTGCGTTTCACCAAGTGTTTCAGTTTCACTGAGGCAGGTCCCGAAAATGATTACCTCAACCAGCGAGCCAGGTTCTTCTCTGAAATTGAAGGTTTGGACGAGTACATGGAGGCCAGAGAGGGGATGCAGCTGAAGAACGTGGACTTCAGAGAAAACCTGATAGCCTACGTCGACCCAGATAAAATGCCTTGGTACACTTCCCAGGTGGCCTTCTGGCTGGCAGCTTTCCTCATGTTGTCCTGGCCACTGAGAGTGCTGACAGAGTACCGCACTGCATATGTGCACTACCGCATAGAAAAATTATTTGGGTTCGAGTACAGCCACAGCAGCCCCTCTTCTCTAGATGAGGCCAGGCCAGTGAGAAATAACAGCGGCTGTGTTATTCCAAGAGTCGACACACTAGACAGCACTGAACTGGAGTGGCACATCCGCTCAAACCGCCAGATGATTCCCAGTTACTCAGAGGCCATGCTGTTGAACCTAAGCAGGGCTGATTCTAACTCTAACACTGATTGCACCACATCCTCAAACTGTTTGCTTTTGGACAGCAGTCAGCCTGCTCAGAGTTATGGAGCTCTCCAAGCCCAGGATGACTGCCAACAATGCTGTGAACTGCAGAACAGGAGAGAAGATGGTGGAGGGAGGAGAAGAACCATCACCAGCTCCAGCTGTTCCTCTATCTTCTCATGCCGTGGACCGCTCTTGCACTCTCACCTCTCCTTGAACACGTCTCGTTTCTCTCTCTGCCGTATGTACGGCTCCCATCGCACCATGGGTCTGTGGAGGAGCCACAGCAGCAGCTTAACGGACCATTGCTGTGTGGATGATCAGTGCTGCAGGTCTGATTCTAGCCAGCTGGCGCTTAGTGACAGCCCGCCCACTTACCGGGATGCCCGGTTCTTCCCTGTGCTCATCGTGCATCGGTCCGAAGGCTGCAGCAGCAATGACAGGAGGGATGTGCAGCATTACTACGTACGGAGAGGATCCTCCTGTCTGGAGACCTCTCTGTGAAGGACAGAAAGACAAATGTTCTGATTGATAAAGTCAAAATACCTTAGAAATGAGACTCTTAATATCAATAATAACAGGCATTGTAGGGCTGGTTTAACTTTAGGTAAGAGTCTTTTGAATAAACTTTCTATTTTTGAACAGTCACCAAAAGGTCAAAGAGTCTAGGCATTGTTTTGCACTGGTACATATTACATTTAAACAGCTGTGGGACAAATTCTGTGCAGTTTAAACACATTGGAATATCCTCTATGGCAGCCTCATTCTCTCCTTGTTGTAAAACCATTTTGTCCATTAAAAGGGTGTATTTAAATGACATCAGTAGCCACCTATTAAAGCTGATATGATGGTGCATATATCATTGGTACCTCACACTGTCACCTGAGCATCCCAGTTTTCATCACCCATGTTTTTCTGTTTCATAACCGTCGTACATTTAGCTTGTACTGTATGTGTTTGTGTGTAAGGATCCATAATGAAAATTGACCTGCCACTTAAAGACAGATGTAAGAATAACACCTGTCATTCAAAAAATGACAAGTTGCATGTTTTTTACCAAAGGTATTGTTTCTTAGCTAACAGACAGCAAGGTGAAGCCAAAGACACGTGTTTAATAGGGTTGTTTATTTTTTTAAAAATTGATTTAACAATACAAAGAATTTATTGATGAGGGATATACTGATGGAGTGGATGTGAAATTATAAGTATTAAGAAGCATTACCAAGAGAAACCTTATATATTATAAAGAGAAACTAGACAGGTTTTTGAAACAGAGAAACTAGACAGACATCATTTTATTTTTGTAAAGAATATTTGTGTTACTGAATGTAAGACAAGCTGAAGGATTGTTTAGCATCGGTAAAGTGGCTTAAGAGGTGTATGAGTCCGTTTACCAAACTGAAAATAGTTGATTCAAAGTACATTGGAAATGCTAACAAATAGGATTAAGTGAATAATGTATCTGGTCTAAAAATAGAATAACTTTAATCTACTTGTAATACCCACATTGAAAACTACAAAAAGATAAAAGAAATAAAGGAGAAGAGAGATCCAAATTACTTTTTTCCTGTGATGATGTTGACCTGAGGAATCAGTGTCAGCCAGTCTCAGTGTCAGAGTCACTGGTACCTCTGCTGCCATCAACGAAGAAGAAACACTCTGAGGATCTATTCAGGCATGACTATGATGAAATCAAATTACTACCTTCCAATGTGTTTGGAAGTACAAAAAAAGTTCATATGTACTATGCATACACAGGTTTAAATTCAAACTGTGATTTGAGAAGAGCCATTACCATCCTGGGTGTTATGCAGGGAGAAAATGAAAGAAAGGGGAAGGAACAAAGGATAGGGAAGAATTCTGCAAAACAACAACTTAATTTTATGAAGTATGAGTGATTACAGTTCTAATCTATTAACCCAATCACAAAATGTTTCAGCTGGTTTGACATTGACTGTTATGAAAATCCAAAATAATAAAGCATTTCCCTGAACTGTTTTTTTCTCTAGTTTCTTTAAATTCTAAGGAACTCAGTGGCTGAATATGGTTTCACGTCAAAGACTCCAAATTACATTGCATGACCTTTACTGACTTTTGTAGACAATATAACTAGATATTTGTATTGGAGTTGTACTTGTCCATGAACCTCATTTGATTAAAATCTCCTAAAATGAGCGAAGAGACTTGTGTTTAGAATGGCATAAAAGTTTACACTGTAGGTGGAGAGAGAAAGAAATTCATGAGGAAAAAGTAGATGAAGCCAATATCAAGCAATTTGAAATTATAATGAAATGAATGCATCAGTAGCTGTATAGTATAGTATAGTATAGTATAGTATAGTATAGTATAGTATAGTAGTATTTGTAGAAGAAAGCTTTCTTCGCGTTGGCCACTAGATGTCACTACTGCAAAGGAAAATGTTTATATTATAAACATGGTTATGACAGGGAATTTTATGTCAGTGATACTTTTCGAGTATGTACTTTCGACAAATTACCCGAGAAAATGTTTATCGTTTATAGTTGTTGAATATACCTTGCTTTAAGGTTTTTGCAAAAAGGACACTGACAGGTTCTGAGGAAAAGACAGGAGGCAGAGCTAGAGGTAGCAGAGACTAAAATGCTGAGGTTCTCTTTGGGAGTGACGAGGATGGATAGGATCAGGAACGAGTACATCAGAGGGACAGCGCATGTTAGATGTTTTGGAGATAAAGTCAGAGAGGCCAGACTGAGATGGTTTGGACATGTACAGAGGAGGGATAGTGAACATATCGGTAGAAGGATGCTGAGGTTGGAACTGCCAGGCAGGAGGCCTAGAGGAAGACCAAAGAGGAGATTTATGGATGTAGTGAAAGAGGACATGAAGTTAGTTGGTGTGAGAGAAGAGGAGGCAGAGGATAGGGTTAGATGGAGGCAGATGATTCGCTGTGGTGACCCCTGAAGGGAAAGCCGAAAGGAAAAGGAGACACTGACAGGTTTATTCATGACAAGCGCCAGTAAATCAGTGCAGCAGCTCCTTTCATTAGGCAAGTTAGGCAATTACCAGTAGCGACAGGTGTGAGAGGAATTCTCATCTCCCCGACGCGGAAAGTACAAATTTGGCTAAGAGAAACCATATCTGCAGAAATATCACCTTAAAGAAAAAAAAAAAAAGGTCACACCTCAAATTTTGATACAAATCTGTTACAGTTTGCTACTGGAGGTCAAAGTTCACCAACGCTGAAGTTGACATAATAGCTATGCAAATATTGTACTTTGCCTGCTTGAGTGAATCTGGTAAGTGTTATGACTCCATCAAAATAAACTAAATTCAATGCAAAATTTTGCTATCATAAATATCATAAATATGAATGTGCCTGTAATCTTTTTCTAGAAGGCAAATCAATCCATTTGTCCTGCAGATTTAGTCTGTAAGAACTTGTCACTGTTTCTGTGTTGTGCTAAATGTAGTCTTGCCTAGGGCACCAAGGAACCCAAGAACCCTGGGTATGCAATATTGTGTGAGACGTTATGTAGAGAATTTACTTTGCCCTATTGTGTGTGCAGCAATTATTTTTCATAAACAGGTCATTTTGGCTCCAAAATGGTGCTTTCATTAGACATGCTTTTACCCAAAGTGCGCCGGCCGTGGTAACAAACGCTCCTGACGTCACTTCCCTCGCGCGGGATGCTAATGGTAGCTACTAGCTAACCCACCGTGTAGCACAAATCGGAAACTAACCAGTACCGTCTCACTTTGTCAAGCTATAGAGAAATTAATTGTATTTGCCTTTTAGATGTTTAAGAATATATGTATGTCTGTTGTATGCAGCGTACCTGACAAAGCTCCAGCTCTGCAGAGGAGGCTGATGTTAACTTCGCTTGTGTTGCTACTCTGCTCGGCTCTGTTGTTGACATCTATGAGAGCACGGATGTGCTATTCGTTTTTTCGCGGAAGTTAGACTCTCTGATTCGGTTTTAAACTGGACTTAATCGTTGGCTACTATGAAGTTGCAGTGTGATGTGGAGGTGGTGAATCGGATGCTTCCCTCGTTTGGGATGAAGAGTCGAGGAAAGGGGATGAGAGCGGTGATTTCTATAGGGAAGCATCTAGACAAGACAACTCAACGCAGCAACATATACTTGATGATCTGCACAGCCAAAGATAGAGCAGGCTCCAAGTACAAGGTGTGTGTTTGTGTGTGTGTGTGTGTGTGTATGTACACTTTTCTATGTCTATAATGTATCACAGACAATGACATGTTCAGCAGCATGTGGCTTCTGATCACAGTGTATGTTTGGGTTTGTTCACAAGTCTATAGAAGCAAGCCTGTGGTTTCCATTTCTGCTTTAAATTGGTCCAAGGCTGAAAAGAATGACTGTTTTCAATATTGATTCTTTTTTGGCCAATCAATTAATAGTTTAGTTTGCAAAAAAAAAAAAAAAAAAAAATTACCAATCACATGCTCCCAGAGTTTAAGCTAATGTCTAATTCACAAAGATATGAAACAGAAGCAGCAAACTATCACATGATGAAGCTGGAACCAGCAAATGTGTGGCATTTGTAGTTGATAAATAACTTAAAACAATCAATTTTCATGATGAATTATTAATTTTCTGTGGCTTAAGCTCTGTGTCTGATATGAGAAGCTGTATTTAAACAGATGTATATCAGCTTGTTCTTGACTATTTTTGTTGTAAGAGTTGTTCCCATGGTGTAATCACCCTGATGATGTATTTTTCTATTGCTGCACTGTGACTCTTGCAAACTTTCTCTTGCAGCTGAAAGACAACATAGAAAAGTTCTTCACATGGTTTGTGGAGGAAGGCAAGGCCACTGTCAGATTAAAGGAACCTGCTGTTGACATTTGTTTGAGCAAGGTACGCCTGCCAACGTATTGTGAATACAGTTTGTGGATTCAACAGCATTTTCAGATTCAGCATGTATTAATTTCTGCATCTCTGAACAGTTAATTAAGAAATTAAGTTCTATCTGACCAGCAGTAGTTGAGTAACATTTGTGGCACAAACAACACAACACACAAAATGACATGAATCAAACTGTCCAGCACTGTTGGATTTATTCAGCTACACAATAGTTTTGACTACGTTCTGACAAATAATTAATTTTTGAGGCAAGAACTGATAATGAAAAAAATTAAGAATGATATATCAGCAACATTTTTTATATAAACAAACATTTTTGGGCCAGAATCCCTCAATTTTATTAATTAAATAGTTGGGACAACTGCAGTACTGAGACAGGGTATTTTGCAGCTAAAATTTCATTATCAAAGATGAACATAAACGTAAATGAAGACAATTTTGAATTCACAAATCCACAGGAAGTTTAATTAATCAATAATAACTATACATAAAAAGAAATATAACAAAATGAAAATTGAATTAATAAACATAAGAATTAAAAATAAGAATTAAATATACAATAATTTGAACCCATGGAACACTTTGGAAGTAAACATTTAGACAAGTATGTGAAACCGCTGTTTCAACAGCATTTCAGTGTTATATTTCAACATGTATCTAGGTCCTTCAAGAACTGCTGTTAAAGCCTAAAATTCAGTTTTTGCTCTTTTAGCATTATCCAAAAGTGCTTTTGTTTCAAGTGAGGCATTTTCCACATGTAATGTTATTATTTTAAATTTAAAAATCAACTTGTAGAGACTAGAAATGTGCTTGAAATGGGTAATCCATCACAGCAAACACTTTTGTTACCTGGTTGTCTACAAGACTTTCAAGTAAATGGTGCCAACTTTTAACCTGCAAATCACCAAAACCTCACTTCCTAGAATTTATTGTTGCAATTTTGTTTTATAATACCAATATCTATGATAAGCAAATATCAGCCAATAATATCAACTTGCTGACATATCAGTCAGTCTGTAGTGTTGACGACTTTTACAGGCAATGCAACTTCATTGTTTCCAGTGGCTGTAAAATGCAAGTGTCTGTTTACGGGTTAGAGGTAACCTTTCACCTAAATTCAAACATATCTCAACCAGTCATGTCGATAGAAACAAGCACACACCCACAAACTGACTGACAGAAGGTCAGGGAGGTAAATGGTGAAAACCAGTTATGTAAGAGATGTGTAGAGAGATGGGTGCAGCGAAACTATCAAGGGTGATTAATTATGAGCACTAATACAAGTTTGTATAACAGCACTGCAAATTAACTACAACCACAAAAATTGCCATAGAGTTATATCATCGCCTCTCAGACATGTCAACAAAAATGCACATTATGAGCCTTACGGGACTACATTAAATTGTACTACAGGTATTTTTGATATGATTTATAATCGTTATATTTACCATCATTACTCACACAAACAAAAATGTTTTATTCTCTATAGCACCAAGTTTGTCATGTTTGTCATTAGGAAGTATGTCAAGATGTTTTTGGTCTGTGAATTTAGGGTGGATGTTCCAAAGAATCCAGTCAGTTCTGACAGATTGTAATTCATAACCTCATAATCTTGTACAATGTCATGTTACATGCCTGTTATGTCACTGTCTGAAACACACACAAATGCACACGCACACACAAATACACATCATACCAGGTACAATCACTTCAGAAGATAGAGTCAAGAACACTGCCTTTATAGCTTTTTTAATATATTCTTCTTTTTTTTTTAATAGGCTGATGCAAATAGCTTGAAGAACTTCCTTTCAGCCGCTCGGTTGGCGGATAGAGGAAATGACTCCAGCAGTCTTCCTCTCTCCACACTCACTCCTGTTCGTGCCAGAGACGTAGAACAGCCCAAGAAGAAACTCACCATTGTGTCCAGAAAGGATTACCCCCTCACCTCCAACTTCCCCTACTCTCTGGAGCAGCTTCAGGTGTCTTACTGCAAACTGTCCCGTCTGGACACGCGAATGCTGTCCCTTAAAGGTACAGTAAAAGCATTCTTCTCTAATATTTTTAAAACGTGTTAATGCGTGATCCCCATTCCAATAACGTAGTTGATTTTGTGTTTGCAGCTCTCCGCAAACTAGACCTTAGTAATAACCACATCAAGAAACTCCCTGCCACTATCGGTGACCTCAGCTGCCTGGCCGAGCTTGTCCTCCACAACAACCACCTAGAGGTCTTCAGCGAGGCCCTCTGCTTGTCCACGCTACAGCAGACCCTGCAGCACCTGGACCTCAGCCAGAACCGACTGCAGTCCCTTCCCTCTCAGTTCTGCCAGCTCCGAGAATTAGTGAACCTCAAACTGGACGACAACAAACTCATTTGTCTGCCGTTCCACATCGGCCGCCTCTCAAAGTTAAGGTTCCTGTCAGCAGCACATAATCAGCTGACTCTGCTGCCTGGTGACTTTCGCAAGCTGAGTCTAGAAAACCTGGACCTGTTTGGAAATCCCTTTACCCAGCCCAACCCTTTAGACCATATAATGCAGCTCACATTCCCACTTCCACTTCAAGAGATTGCATCCAGAGCTGTGGCCAACCTCAGGTTACTATTAAACACACTCCATACAAAATGCTGTTTGATCAGCCATTAAATCAGTTTTTAGCACAACAAGGCTCCATGTTTTCTTACAGCAACATCCTAACTTTGCGTTTTTTTCTGATTAACTCACAGGATACCATATGGACCTCACGTCATCCCCGCCAACTTGTGCCGGGACCTTGAAGTAATCAAGACTTGCAACTGCGGCCGTGTCTGCGTCAATTTCTTTATCAGAACAGCAGTAAGCATGAACCTGCATCAAGTCTCTCACACAGTGGTCCTAGTGGACGACATGGGAGGAACAAACGCACCAGTGCAGCAACACTTCTGCTCCCTCTCTTGCTACTCAGAGTTTTTAGATAGTTGCCTCCAGAGAGGAATCAGATGAGGAGGAATGAACTCTGATCAGGTGATGACCAGAGGTTCGTAACTCAGTGGTACCATTTTTCTGTACTTTTGGGTGAATGTGCAGCACAGACTCTGTTGATGCCTGTCACCGAGCATCTGACTTTTAAAGCACTTCATGGGGTTAGAGACAAGCTTATTTTGTCTGCAACCAAGAGGCACTGACTGCGTATTAGAATATTGATTTACAGTGAGAATATCCTTATGCTGCTGCTACATCTCCAACATCGCCTCTTTTGTTCTTCCTGCCTCCTATTAAAAACTGCAGGTTTTTTATTGGCCCATGCAACTAGGAAGGGAAATTTAAAAAATACTTTAGTTTCCCCTTTTATTCCTGAACCCAGTGTCTTGTGTGCCATGGGCGTTAGTTAAAAGGAATATGGATTTTACTGTGCTGATGACACAAATTTATATGTATGAAATTTAAATAAAAGAAAGTATTCACTTTGTTGTCCTAAGTCACTTATTCTAGGACATTAAAATACTGATGTGTGTGCCAGTTTGTAATGTATTTAAATCAAACGACTTTGTGCACGATACAAAAAAAGAAATTTCAATTTGTTATTCAAACATTTTATTGTAACTGAAAGCATAGTACCAATTCAAAGAAGGATGCAACACATAGAAGAACCTTTCCACTGAAGAGGCCAGTCACAAGTTATGAAAATATGAACATCATTTAATACTGAGACACTGAAAACTGATTGACAGAAGGAAAATTATTCATTTTCTTTGGTCTAACAAAACACTCACTGTGACTCAGTCCAGTTCATACATCAGGGAGTTCTGGAAGATGAACCCAGCAGATGTGGAATGATCACTGATGACCATCTCATTTCCATCCTCATCAATTTCCCTTAATAAGACCAGCGGTTTGTTCTCGTGTTCCGAGTTTTTGAAGATCTGCTCTGTTGTCAGGTCGTCTTCATCAGTATCCTCTCTATTCCCTGAGCCCAGGGCGACTTCTTTGGAGCCTCTGTTGGCGGAATGGGATTCTTCACTGGAAACATCTGATTCCACCTAGAATACAAAAATATAAGGTAAAACAAAAAACTGCAAAGTCTCAATCTCCACATAATTGTTGAGGTTTGTTGTAAATTATTTCTCACCTTATTCAGATTTCCACCTGAGTAACCCACATTTTCTTGCACCTTTCCATTCTCATCTTGAGTGTCTTCAGATTTTGTCTGGGCTGCTGAGTCTGAACAAGAGTTCAACTTTACTTCTGGATCTTCTGCTCTGTCACTGGATGGTTCAGCAGTGGTTAAAATAGGCAGGTTTTCAGCTTTATTTGAATCCATATACATGTTATCAAACACAGTTGAGTTTCCATGTTGAACAGACAGGTCTATCTGCTGGACAGAAGTATCACACTGAAATTCAGATTCCTCTGTGCAAGCTGCTCCACCATTGTTTTTATTTTCATCATCCTGCCTCTCCTGCTTCAATTCCTCCTTTTCCTCATCTCCTCTTTCTTCTTCCTCTTTACTGTTCTCACTTTCTCGCTTCTGCTCTAGCAAGTTCTTCTCCTCCACTCCACTTTCATCCATTTCTTCACTTTTCTGACATTCTCCCATCTGCAGCTTCCATGTGCCCTCCTCCTCAACTCCTCTTTTTGCTCCCTCAACACTTTTCTGACTTTCACTCTTCTGTTCTGTTAGTTTCTCATTGTCCACCCCAAGTTCGCTTTCATCATCGCCCTTTTCACCTTCCCTCTTTGGAATCATCCATTTTTCCTTATCTCCTCCGTCCTCTTCTTCAGGTTTTTCACCTCCCTTCTTCTGCTCCTTTGAGTTCTCCTTTATGTCCACCCCACTTTCCTTCTTTTCCTCCTGCCTCTCCTTGTTGTTGACAGTCTGAAGTTCTGTGACAGCCTGGGTTAGCCCGACAGCAAAATCCAAAGCCTCTTTAGAGGGAAGAACTGGCAGTGTGACAGTCAGCTGTCCTTTCTGTTTGTTGAACTTGGCCTCTCCTTTATCCTCATCCACAGGATAGGCTAAGGGGACCTCCAGTCTGTAGGCTGGTGTTTTGGACTCTAGCAGCAGGGTTTTCTCCTGTACTTCCAAGTTTGTGTCTACCAACTTCAGAAGTGGCACATCAAAAGTGATCACAATCTCTTTGGGCCTAGGGCTCTGAGCTGAATCTCTGGAATATCTGAAGTCCTGCATATCAATGAATGATCTGTATTTAACTGTGTAGGTTGGCTTTGTTGGCTTTTTGGTTTTGTCTGGCTGTATCTCGATGGTCCCGGAATCTGTATTGTTTTTGGTTTTAGGAGTCTCTGTGGATTCAGTAGGTCTTTTTACATCAGGGTATGGAAAGGCCAGAGGATCAGACTCCTCTGAGGGCTCATTGGCTTTGAATCCAGGTACGGGCTTTCGGCTCACACATGGCTGTGGGATGCCTTTATACTTGGTCTTCATCTCTGTCATGTTATTTTGGTCTAGAACCACTTTGAAAACATCCTGCACTGCTCGAATGGCTGTGTTGTCCACCATATGCATGAATTTCTTGTTTTTGTGTGCCATGTGCAGAGTGTCAGGGTGAAAAATAACATCATAGATCACAATCTTGTTTCCTTTTGTATCTCTGTCTTCTCTTCCAGGGTGCAAACTGTGAGGAATGGACCACCGCTGCCCTCTCCGTCCATCCTCTGATACCTCCCCCCTACATTCAGGCTTTCCAACTTTGTCACTGGAACAGATGTTGATGTAGCACTTCTGCTTGCCATTCACACTTGTCTTCAGAGCCTTAAATGGTTCCGGGTGGATAAACTCAACGATACTCCCCCTCTCTTTCTCCAAAAGTTTGATCTCCTCTTCATATTTCTTCCTATTCTCTGGGTCTGATAATTCTGCAGCATAATCACGCAGCATTCCGCGGAATTTCTCATCTTTGAAAGCTTTCGTGAATCTGTTGATTTCATCCTGTGTGATGTTTAGCTCCTTCAGCTTTTCTCCGAAATCCATGTTGATGATAGCGTGAAAATGAAGGACCTTATCAAATAAACTTTTCACGACTATCACGATGTAGCAATAAATTATCGAAAAATAGTTTAGAAGCAAGAGTTTATCCTGAATACATTACATGTTATAAACTGAACTCATCTAACGGATTTGTTTTGTTTTGGTTACAAGTTCGAACAGCCAACCGCGTCCCAGTGTGTTGAGGTGACCATAGCAACAAGAGAGGCGTTGCAACAAGGAAAAACTTCCCCCGAGAAACGTTTTTAGTGCGCTAGATCCGGCCATCTTAATTTTTTTTTTTTAAATTTATTTATTTTAGATCATCTTAAAATGTTTTTGAAAAAAAATCTTGCAACATCTCTGCCGTCATTACAAATCAATAAAGTTTGATTTGATTAATGTTTATTTATGAGTTTGTTTGGTAATCAATTAGGCTACATAAGAAATAAGAACGAAAAATATAAATCAAACATTGTTTTTCTCTACGTTTCGCGTAATCACTGAGCATGTCAAAATATGTCAAATATCTTCTCGAACTGTACTGCAAAGCAATGTGACAGTGTGAAAAGGTATTTATCCACTACCAGGTGTCGCTGTTCAACACTGCTCAGGTGGCACGTGGCCAGAGAATATGTAGGTCAGTAAGGCAATGGGGGCGGGTATTCAGGGGAGAGAGGTGATTGGTCGCACCCCCAACAGTTCATATTTCTCAGTTTCTGATTGGAAGGGATGCTGTTACTAGGGGTGAGACCACTCTGTGTGTGTGTGTGTGTGTGTGTGTGGGTGTGTGTGTGTGTGGGTGAGTGGTGAATGTGTTCATATATTGTATGTTGTATGTTGTATTGTATTTAATTATTTCAAGTCTATCTGTGGATTTTGGATGGAAGTGTCACAGAGGCACAAATGACCAGAAAAAGTCTCAATCCAGTATCATATTAGCAGTTTTGCCTTATTGTTTATACATCCTAAAAATTCTAAAAATAAAATCCCTTGTGTTTCTGGCTCCTTGAGTAGGCAGTCCTCCTTTATGAATATGAACAACTTTCTCCTATAATCTGTAACTTTGAAGCTAAAAAGTTTTCACAAAACTATACCACACTCATAGAAATAAACCACAAAAATAACATTTTTTGAATGAAACTCAAGGGTGTTCCCTGTTATGCAAGACTGATGCAGCCCCACTGTTCCCATGTGACAGAGTTGAATGGACTCAATCTCCTAATGAGCTCTAAAATGCAGCAAAAAAAAAAAAAAATTTTNAAAAAAAAAAAAAAAAAAAAAAAAAAAAAAAAAAAAAAAATGTACTCAGCCAGCAGGATGCTATCCACAGGCCAGTCAGCACATTTAGGACATGAGTTTATTTCAGCTGACCAAAAGAGGGTGGTGGAGGAGTCTTACAGTGTGACGCAAAAAGGATGTGGGTAGGCACCATTCACCACGTTTCTGCATGAGACAACTGAGAAGGATTGCTGACTATACTGAGATCCCACACTGGCTTCCTGTATTAGATCCACTTACTGAAGACATTACATAAATACAGGTTATGCAAGAAGTGGACAAAATGAACAAGTAGAATTGCTTGCTTAATATTTTCATTACAAATATGTATTAAATAATATGAAACGTTAGACAGTAATACATAATCAAGGTATAATCATAATATAGATGATTAATATTGACATTTATATTGTTTTCCGTGTGAATATTTCCCAAATATGACAAATAAATGCATTTCATTGTATAAACAGTACATTCACATACACGTATACTGTATATCAGTATCAATACAATAAACAAAAAAGGGTCGTGGGGGGAGGGGTGAACTATATATAAGATATATGGTGAACTATATATAAGACAAACTTTGTACAAAGGCTTTGGCAAGAGTGCATACATGAATTATATCAAAGTAAACAAAAAAAGAATCCTTTTGATGAAAAAAATACATGTACAAATGAGCAGTAGAGAGGAACAGAGTCCAGTGCATGTTTTTCTTTTATTCCCATGAGTAAAATAGGAGCAGCCTTGTGTGCTCGGCTGCTCCCTGTGTCCCTGTGGTATATTGGGAGTAGGCAGGGAGGTAGAGCTTAGTGTCTACTTTGACCCAGCAGGTACCAGCATGCTTAGTGTGGCAAGACCAGGTTTAGGGGGAGGTGTTTTACCAGCAGACATTTTGTTTAGGCTCCGCACATCAGCTTGCCAAGAGGGAATTTTCTTTGTGGTCATGTGGCGGCGGGCGTGTTTGGTGAGGTGATCACTGCGCATGAATCGGCGGTCGCACACGGGGCACACGAATTTCTTCTCACCGGTGTGCGTTCGCCGGTGTCGGGAGAGCTCGTCAGAGCGGGCGAACCTCTTATCACAACCCTCCCAGCTGCAGCTGAAGGGCTTCTCACCTAAGGGAGGGTGAGAAATAGAGAGAGAGAGACGGGGAGAGTGAGAGGCGAAGGGAGTCAGCAAGTGAGTCACGGCACAGTCATTAAAAACTTTAAAATGTCAATGTGCCTTGTCTGAGATAAAACAATGAGCTCACTCTGTTCCCATCAAAAACAACAAGAATGCTTTCCAAACAGGATATAACACTCATCTGCAGCAGCCACATTTTATTTCACATTCCTATGAGTCTCAACCAAATCCAAATTCAGCAGTGCACAAACACTTTCAGCACGCTATAAATTCTCACCTGTGTGTGTTCGAAGGTGAGCTTTGAGGTGCGAGCTTTTGAAGTACGTCTTCCGGCAGCCCGGGAAGTTGCAAACGTAGTTTCTCCTGCGGGAAAAGTCCATCTTGGCGGTGGCTGTGCCGCCATTGGGTCCTGCAGGCACATAAACGGGGGCAGGGGCCAGAGGTAGCAGCTTGGTATTACCCAGGGTCATTACAGTCTGAGGGCAGTGAGAGGCTTGTGAGACGGAGGACTGAGGGAGGACTAGCATCACTGTGCCCTGGGGCACCGGTGAGCCCACGACGAGGGGCTGCTGAACAGGGGCGGCGTTAGCAGAAGCAGGATGGGGGAGGATGGGTGTGGTGGTGGTCCGCATTCCAGAACTGGACGTTTGAACCGCACTTGGAATAAAGGCGGAGATTATACCCGATTGGCTGCTGACAGGGAACATCTGGCAGATGATTTGAGGGCTGCTGACTGGAGGAGGGGAGAGTGTTGCAGGAGCAGGAGCGAGAGCGGGAGTGGGTGGGCCATTTTGCAGTCGAGTGTTGACAGGAGTGGGGGTGGAAGAACTGTCCATACAGGGTTTTGATTGACTGGCCCGCTGCTCTGTTTTGCAGGCAGATAATGTGGGTGGGAGAGGAGCAGGAGGAGATAGAAGTGTGGTTCTCTGCTCAGTCTTTGCTAAGCTTTGCTGCCGCTGTTGCTGGTGGCAGACGGTTGAAGCCATTACTGTGTCTCTGTGTTTCTCTGGATTGGGGGCCACTGGAATGTGATATTGGCAGGGGGTGCTGTCTGCGGTGTGGCGGATGACGCTGGTTGCCATGGCTCTGCAGGGCTGTGTAGGAGGAGGGAGGGAAGGGGTCTTTTCTGCAATGGGGGTCAGGCCAGGTTGATGGAGGCCAGACCCACTGCACTGCGAGGACACAACCAGGCTGAGACTGCCCACTGGCAACGAGCTTGACTGCAGCGCAGCGCCGGATGTGGACATCTCAACAAAATTGGGGCTGTGGGGGGGTGTCATACACTGGAAGAAGAGAGATGAAGATGGACAGTTATAATACCAGAGTGGTAACACAATACTTTAATAACAAGTGCAGTAACTTGTTAGGTGTGTTTCTCTAATTTTACATGGGATGTATTTGCAGAGATACTGTAAGTATCCTGAGGTAAACAGGTCCACAGAACAATAATTACTGCTCAGCAATTAACAGATTTTTATGACCCTGTAGGTGAAAGAAGGAACTCTGTGTGAAGTTCAAAACATTTTACTGTATAAAAGCTTATCTAGCTGCATTGCCTCTCACCTGCCCAGGTCTTCTACAGTTATAAACAATTGGTGCCAACACTGTCAGCAAGTAGAGGCCAAGGGGGAGTTTACATGGAAACCTTAAGCCCCAGGAATATATTTACTGATCAAACACCAATCATCCCAATGTTATTTAGGCCTCTGTGATTTCGGTTCCTATTTTTCCAGCTCATTTTGTTATTATGAAGAGAGAGAGAGAGAGCTCCATGTCTCAAAATCAACATATTAAATTGGCAATTCTGTCTCAGTTTTATCTTACCAGGGAGGAGAAGGACACAAAGTCCTTTGGGGGCTCTGGGAGTTCTGGTGGAAGGAGGGAGTCGCAGGAATCTGAAGCTGGGGTGAGGGGTCTGGGCTTGAAGGAGTTTGACTTGTTCCCGCCAAGAAGGTGGCCCTGGCCCCAAGAGCTCATACACACCAGGGCCTCAGCTGCCTCTAGGTCCGTGTACTCCAGGCCAGAGGAACTGCTGTTGATTCCACTAGAAAGTGACTGCTCGCTGTCATGCCTCCTTCTCTTGGAGAATGACCCAGACTGCGTAACATGCTCTGTCTGAGGAGGGGAGGAAACAAGGAAACATCAGACAAAAGAAAGAAAATGAAAGTACATATAGTTTTGCCACATCACTGGGAGGTCATAATGTGACTCACTGGTGGTGACAAGACATTCAGACTGAACTATGAGATATGATTCAGATCTGATCGTGACATAATCAAAGGGAAGCTCTCTGATTCTGTTGACTAGAATGTAAAGAAAATCTTATTTCCATCTGCTCAGTCACTGTCCTTGTGCCTCAGTTTCCTGCTCCAAACCGCTGGATCCTGCCAGTAAGGCAGAGAAAATTTGGGTGACTACACCCCAAGCTAGCCCTGCCTTTGACTCAGTGCCAGGTCACCTCCCATTGCCAAATATAGACCAAACAGTCACGTGCTCCATAGATGAGCCATGTGAAATCCCCATAAAGCGGGTTTGCATCAGGAAGTAGCTTCATGAACGACGACTGTGCTATACATTTTTAAGAGTAAACAAAACACATATCTGAGCCTTTAATACAATTTATGATCTAAAAATGAATTTAATTGTTGGGATCATGTTACAATATCTGTCTATCGTTTTCATTAAATTTTAATTTTGAATTCTTTAAGGTAGATTATAATCAAGCGATGTTAATTAAGCAACAATAATACTAAGACAGTTATATGTATTTACATTTAGATTTAATCACATAAATTTTGCACCACTGCAATACTGATGCGAGACAAAGTCGTAATATCAAATTCACACAGAAGTGCTGAATGTACTAATAATATAATAATAGGATTGGGATATCAAAACACAGTAAACAACAGAAGCAAAAACTCAAAACAAAGGCTAAGCTACGCTGAAGCAGTGTATTTAAACAGTCTTACCCCTTGTGAGTCTTCCATTTCTGTAAATTTTCGCGATGGCATGGAGGAAAAATTCTTGAAATATCACTTTTATGTTGTCAAAGCCAGTGTAGAACAAAGAGCCGTCGGCTGCCAGTGCCGCTGTGTGTTCTGAGGGTGGGTTAGGCTCGTTTTTTTCTCTGACTGGCTCCCTTTCTCTCAGCTGTGTGTAAAACATGGGAGGCGAAAAAAAGAAAAACAAAACTCACAACACGTACCGGCGGGTGGCAACACTTCGCCAATCACAAACGAGTGTGTGCTGCGCTTTAGCCAATGACAGAGAAGAAGGCGCGTGAACAGTGCATGCTCGTGGGACGGTTGGAGGAAATTAGGTGCGTGTCCGTCAGTGGGCGTGGCCAGGAGAGTCAGCAGTGTCAGAGTAAACCCGATGAACTGCCTTCCGCTAAACTAGGCGAAAGGTCGATCCAGTCTATGCTGCCTTCAAGAGCGATGGGGAAAAAGCAAGACGGTGGTTGGAAGTCCAACATTGAAAGTTAAAAACAAGTATTTCGCATCACAGCTTTCAATTTAGAACAAACCTTCAACTTAGAGTAATAGATGTATTTTTGATAAAGAGAAAATTATTATATTACCTACTAGCACTGATATAAGATACGTGATGTATTTTGTGCTATCTCAAAGTTAAGAATGCAGAATTTTCTTCTTTAGTTTTATATCCTCTGAAATCATGAGGGACTACAAAATGTTTAACAAGTGTACATATTTATCTTACACAGAATAAAAAGCATAAAAGATATTAGCTTTAGTTTACGTAATATTAGCAAAATGAGTTTTGGTGTACCTAAATATGTGTCATGTACTTCCTTTTCTTCATGCACTTTAATGTTATTAAATTCAATGCATTACATATTGGAATATCCTTATTCATTAGATTTCAAATAAAGAGAAGAAAATGTGTGTAGCTTCATTTTTTGAATCCTGTTTGAATAATATCAGCTTTTGCATGCATTAACAATGCAGCCATTGAAGGAGTTTAAGGTTTACACATTACATCTTATAATCAGTTCACTTTTATTATGCTGTTGGATGAAGAACTGTTATTTGCTAGACTTGATTTCTCATCATGTTCTCATGTTAAGAGTTGGAGGGGAATACCAAGCTGGAAATTTGTCTCATCCTCCTTCTCACATCACCTGAATGCAGCACCAGTGCCAGATCATGAACTAAGGGTTTCTCTCTTGTTTGTAACCTGCAGCTTTCTCACTGAAAAACCTGGTAAGCAGCAAGATATTAATTGTCATCACTGCCAATGCTTTCTTTCCATTGTGTAGTCTAACTGTTGTCAGTGCAACCAATCATAATTCCCTCAAAGAACTGATTTTTTTTTTTTTTTTTTTTAATGAACCTGAAATTTCTTGTGGTTTCACAGTAAGCCACATCCAGGGATATACAGGAAGGAACTCTACCTAAAGTCTATTTATCAATAAACAAACTAGGCTACTGTGAAACAGCTGTCACTGAACCAGGCCAGAGAAGCCTGAGTGTACCCCACACTTGGTCATGATCTTGTAACTTGTTTTGTTGGTGGGTGTAACCCTTTTTTTCAAGGAATTCTGGAATTCTGGACTGAAGCCAAACCTCAGTACCTTGTTTATATAATGCGACCTATATTTGCTTTTTGATTTAAACTATTGCTTTTTTGCAGAAAATGGAAACTCAGCCTCATAATGGAATATTTGTTTCACAGACATACAAGTCTTCACTAATGCATTAATCATTCTGGGTAGAAACAGAGATGAAACTAAATAATATAATGCTTTCTTATCTTGAAGCTGAATTTTTTTTGGATATTACTTACGTAAATTTGTATTTGCATTCTCACTAGTATGTGTCAGTGAGTTTATACTATAATAGTCTTGACCTACATATTCTCTTACATCAACAGCTGCGTTTGGACAAAGGAAAAAAAAATCTGTGTTGAGTCCCAATGAAGTTATGGAAACTATGATATGAAAGCAGAACCAATTTAATATACATTAAATGCTTTATAAAAAATATGATGTAATATAACTAAGAAGCTTTGCTGTAAACATTAGCAGGACCAATGACAGTGTTATGAGTTTCAAACTTTATAACTCATATTCTGTTTCCTGCTTTTATTTCCACAAACCTTCTACAATCTCTCTTTACCTTATATCACTCTCAAATGTGTGTTTGTTTGCGGCTTGCCAGCAGCAGAAGGGAGTGTAGCAGGTGAGGTGGCCCAGCCGTGGCAGCGCCGAGCTGCTAATGAAGGCTGTGCCCCGGTATGACTCATATAAGCATGACCTCAGGGAGCAATGAGGGCATGGAGCTGTGGCGGTGTGGTTTCAGCGCCAGCAGAGAGGGGAAGCGGGAGGAGTTACAGGGAAAGTGTGTTAGCATGCAGGCATGATAGGCAGCTCAGGACTCGGCACAGCAGGCTGTTTGTGATATAAGTGGGGCAGTCTGCTTCAACTCAGTTAGGGAATCTGGAGGAAAGGTTACACTATCTGGGCCTACACATGCACGCCTCCCCTGTCCGGCCAACTCCCCTAACTCTGGAACTCAGGGGTGGACTCAGAAAGGGCCAGCAGGGTTAAATATACCACTCAGGGGCCATATTTCACTAACAGTCCCTGTGCTCTAACAGGCAGGACCTTAAGAAACGAGTGTTACTTTCACATAAAGTATCTTTTAGATATAACCTTAGTTACAATCCTAACAGGTTTAACTGATCAACTTGCACCTCTAACTTAATCAATTTTTCTTAATTTGAAAATATAATTTTAGGATAGATTAAGTGTACTGATGGGGACTGCAAAACAATGACACATTTGCAAAGTTATAAAGATAAGTATTCTTTTCCAGAGTGTGGGAGCAGTAAGGAGAAAACCTTTATGCATTGTTCTGTGTTGAAATTTATGAACTTTAAAATTAAAAGATATAGAAAATTGCATTCAATACTACAAAGAACTCACTATAAGAGAGATAAAGATAGTAGTCACAAGTCTGCAAGATTAAATTACCAAAAGCATCTCAGCCCGGTGATAGAATTGTCTCCACTGGCATACAAAGCTGATCTCAGTGATAAGATAAGTTCTGAGAACACATTTATCATTGTCATCACTCACAGTCAGCTGTGCCATTTAATAGCTTTTGGAAGAAAGCAAGAAGTAACAAGCCGAATGAAAACCTTGGTTAAATGTAACAAATATAGAAATATGTGAGGGTTGTGAAATCCTTCTACTGAGCTCTTCTTCACTTGTTTACATTTTCTTTTGATGGAATACTGAGCCAAGATGGATTTGAATGATTTACTTGCCCACAAGCTTGCTGTGTTTTATTATGATTTTATGGGGTATTGAGTGCAGCTTTGACAGTTTAATATAGGTGCTAATGTGATAAATATCCAGAATGCTTTGTGTGTTCATTTTAAGTTGTGGAAAACACTATCAGTTGCTCCCCCCAGCTGCTGGTAACTGAGTGAAAGGACACAGTAACAGAAAGAGGAGCCCAGGCTGTTTGGAAAACCAAGAATAGACCCTCCTTCCTTCCTTCCTTCTTTCCTTCCTTCCTTCCTTCCTTCCTTCCTTCCTTCCTTCCTTCCTTCTTTAACTTGCCTTGGTGAATTTTCATACTCCTCAACTCCTCTCACCTGTGGGGTCCTTCAAGGGTCCATTCTTGGTCCCATCCTTTTTTTTTATTGTATATGCTTCTCCTTCTCCTTTCACTGTTATGCATACGACACACAAATTTATCTACCACTGACACAAAAAAACAAGAACTAGCTAACTTCCTTCAGATATATGGGTTTCCTGAACCATACGATGTTGGTGGTATCAAAAAACCAGTTCCAGGCACCGTGTAGATCTTTTGGTAAAAAGCCTTTGGGCTTACAGCATTTTAAAACAATAAACAGCATTTATGCGTATATCGGCTATCTTCCTTCATCAGAGTGTAAGCTTTCATCAGAGTGACACTGATGAAGGCAGTTAGCCAATAAGCATAAGTGCTGTTTATTGTTTTAAAATGCTGTAAGCTCATCAGAAAAAATAAAGGCTTTTTACCAAAAGATCTACACAGTGCCTGGAACTGGTTTTTTGATACCACCAACGTCGTGTGGTTCAGGAAATCCATATATCTGATTGATGGTAATTCTCCTCCAAGAGCACATGTAGAAGAGGAATGTAGAAGAGGAACACACTTTGGTCAACTTTGCTATTTTTAAATGTGCTTATAAATAAGTTGACTTGACTTGACTTGACTTCCTTCGTTCCTTCCTTCCTTCCTTTCTTCCTTCCTTGCTTGCTTCTTAATTTTAGAATAAAGCTATTATTCTCCTCCATGTTTGATTTCATTCCACCTCAACCTTTGTAGTTTTTTTTTTTTTTTTTTTTTTTTTGTATTTATGTAACAGAAACATCTGACTGTAGTTTCAAAAGAAACAGGAAATACCCTTCAAATGCTTTCCTTCAAATGTGTTTACCTTATTACCTCACAGGCTCATTTTGTTCTAGTCAAACATGCACACTACGCTCTAGTACTTAGTGAGGAAAGTAAACAGTACTGTCACTTGGCTACAAAAACAAGTGATTGTACTATGTTGTACAATTTTGAAATGTGTTGGCTTGGAGGTGGCATGGTGGCTCATTAATTGACAGTTACTTCACAGTAAGAAGGTCCTGGTTTTGAGTCCAGGTGGAGTTCGTTCAGGATTTTGTATGTTCTCCCCATATCTGTATGGGATTACTTTGGGTGCTTCGTTTTCCTCATAATGTTTTAATTTTAGTTTTATGTTGACCTATCACTTTAATAATACTTATAATTCTTTCTTTCTTTCTTTCTTTCTTTCTTTCTTTCTTTCTTTCTTTCTTTCTTTCTTTCTTTCTTTCAGTCTCTTCAAGTCAACTCTTCACTGGGGAACATGCCGCCCGCCCTCTTCTTCCTACACACAGTAACGGGAATGACAACATCTACAATCTCGACTCCGGATTGGTGGGCAGGAGATTCTAAAGCCAATCTGTTGCTATGAGACTCGTGCACTGCATCGTTGTTGCTGTTGTCCTGGCAACATGAGGAACAAGAGGCAGGTTTGAGGCTCCCTGGTGGAGCTCTCCAGAGAGGGTCTGGGCATGTGTAGTTATGTTGAAGCTATGGCTCAAAAAAATTTGTAAAATTATTAAATAATACACTTTAAATATTACGTGGTCAGCTGGCTTGGGATGTGAATGTGATTTTTCTACAATGGCTTACCAAACAATACTCTATAAAAAGATGTTTCACATGCTACTGTAACATTTAATTAGAAAAAAAAAAACATTTCAGAATTCTATTTGGTGAAGTGTGGAGATGTAGTCAGTCATTTATACATGCAGACGCTCTACATATTCATAATAATTGACTTAATATCATAAGAAACCATTCTTGTACCCATCTGTACTGCAAAGCACTCAGATCTGCTACACCAGTGGTTCTCACACCTGTGGTACCTATATTACAGGTGGTATGTGAAGTGCCACCTGACAGGCCAGATGACTCTGAAAAATTATGCAGACAGCCAACCCTATGTAATTCTGCTATTGTAGCGAATTATAGAATATTAAATCAGTTTTACTGAAAAACTTTTAATTTAAAAAAATGACATTTCTTATATATCACAGTTGACTGATATTCGTATTGCTTTCCAAATTTAGCGAGTGAGCATTATAAGGATTTGTGATGGAGCTTTAAAACACACTGATGTAATGTTGTATGTTTATTTTCTATTTCAGCTTCTTCTGTTTAAGAAACCAGTTTGAGACTGTTTGGTTATATATGGTATAATAGGATCTTTGAAGGAGAGATAAACATCAACCTGTGTGCATAAATATTTATCTCCTTCTTAATACCAGATATGGAATAATACACACTTCACAGGCAATCTGAGCTGGATTACAGTCCTAAGAGAAGAATGTGTTTATTTCCTTTGAGTACAAACCAACCAGAGCTGTATTTTGGATGTTTGAGCAGTATTGAAGTAGGTCAGTTGTGGTCTGGTGTAAAAGGGCGTACATGATCGCACTGCTGGTTCAGAAATTGTTGCAGCATTTCATCTTAAAAAGCTCACAGAGAGATCTTAATGTTAATACTGAATTAGATCAAATACCTTTATTATAATTATTGACCCAATAAAGCTCAGTCTATCTAATGAAAGAGTGCATCTGCATTTCTATAAGAAATACTCGTCCTTGTTTTAGGGTAGTGGTTATGAGAATAAGATATCATTTAACACCATCAATGCTGCAATGCACTGCAATGCGAAAGATGCTGAAATAACAGTGAAGCAGCTTTTGATAAACAATCAGGAAATGACTGTTTGGTTGTGTGTTATAATGATCCTTATCTGATGTTAAATTTAAAGGGATACCCATTAGTTTCTTTCTGTTACAACTCTGAATACATGTTGTGAAATATTCGAGTGGTTAAACTAAATCCAGTGTATGTATGTTTTTACAGTTGCCACATTTGCTGTAAATTTCTCAGCATAAGTATTTTTTTTTTAGAATAAACGAAAAACTGGATAATTATAGAGTCACTGTTCTAGCCAAACCATTTGTCTGAAAGAAACAAATGTCTCTCTAATTTCAATTTATTAATGTAGAATTTGAATTTGTTAATTTATTATTTATAACATTTATTTATTCATTTATTACTGTAAAATTTGACTTGTTACTGTAGTTTACAGGTAAATATAATAAAATGCAAAGGAGAAGCCATGTATGTATGTGAGATATGATTCTGTTCAGCTCCCTGCCACTGATCAGATTCAATATGGAGCCCTGAAACTGCAATTTGATATCAGCTGTGGGTTTAAATGAGGACAACGCAGGAATAAACCACTAACTGGGAGAAAGGACAAAGAAATTGAGAGAGAGAGCGAGAGAGAGAGAGAGAGAGAGAGAGAGAGAGAGAGAGAGAGCAGATGGCACTTGAGGACAACACGGCAGTGTGGCAGCGTTGGTGTTGCTGGTTGGTTAAAATATAACAGATGCCTCTGGCTAATTTAATAGTGCATGAAGCCTTATGCATGCATGTGGATGGAAATGGGAGGGACTGTTGTGTAAATTAATTTTTAAAAAATTTTTTTTTTCTCTGCAGTCTTTCCTTATTAAGCTGCCACAGCTACAGCAAAAGAAAGAAGGCTTGAATGAAAGAGTGTATGAGTTCATGGTGAGGTTTCCAACAGAGCAGTCATTTTTGTTTCCTGTTTGCATGGTTGATACTCAGACATCTGTTGCTATGGACACAGAAAATACTGACAGCAGAGGCTTAACTAAGAACAGCGCAAACCTTTGCATATCCATCCTTGTGGCAAATCCATAGGTAAAGATAGAAAATTATTAAATCGATTTCTATATCAACACAAGATATTAGTCAGAAATTCACTTTGAAAGCTGGGATAGCTACAGGAGAGCTTTTATTGGGCACTTTGTGCATCAAATCCTTTACAAAAATGAAGAAACACATAATTTTAAAAACATGTTAAGAACATTTCTCCCTTACATGTAATGTTAGAAGAACTTCATATAAAAAAGAAACAAAAAACATTATATTAATAGTGAATAGTGAAATAGAAATTTGAATATATACTGTAAAAAAAAAAAAACCCACATCCATTCTCTTAATAAATATATACACATTAAGTACTGAGATACAAAAGGAATTGTGTAGATCCTCTGATAATGATATATACATCATCTTTGCCATATATTTTTTTTTAATCAATTATAATCCTTATATAATTATGGCAATAGAGGAGATTGTTATTCTGAATGTGACTAACTCTAAATATCTTATTGCACTTCCAGAACAATCTGCATGGACTGTACTAGACATTCTTGACCTATCTCATCAACATTCAATAAACTACTCTACAGGTAAGGGTTGATGTGTTTCAGCATTATTCTCTTATTAATACTTACTTTAGAGGCCATTATTTAAATTGATCTGAGGAAAATATCCATCAAGCTTTTTTTTATTTACAAAAAAAACAAAATGTACTCTATACTAAACAATACGACAAACATGTACAATATACTATGGTTTGATGATGAAGAATATTTTACACACTAAATACTGCCATGTTGTTTAGTATTAATACACTGAACCACTGGGGTCCCACTGCATCCTCCAGTAACAAAGAAGCAACAATTTGCTGTTTCCATTTTGTGCGCTGAAGGTTAGAATCATCAGTGCCATGGCTTTTGTAAGGGAAAAATGTGCACATATCTGAGAAACGTTGCTGCTTGAGTAGCATGAGGTATAGCATAGCAGCACGAAGACTCTGCACATTTTGAACAAATTTTTTTTTTTTTACAAAAGTAGGCAAGCTATTTGAGGTGCAGCTGAAATGAGGCATCGTAACAATCAAAACTGTCCTCACTTCTAGATTTTTTTTTTTTTTTTTTTTTTTTTTTGCACAAATTTAAGTTTAAAATGATCAAAATGTATAAGTTACATCTCTAAACTATTAAGAGCTATGGCTTTTTAATTACCACTTATGGGACTTTTAATATTAATAATACAGCACAGAGACGATACAATTTCCTCATGATCATTGTTTGGGCTAATAGGTGTGTAAACCACAACTCCTGGCACACAGTTGTCTCCCATTCTTGTGTCCTGGATCCTCCAATCAGATTTCAGTAAGAGTGAGTTTATATATTCCACCCAGCTCCTCCATGGAGATCTGGAAGGTGTCTTCATTGGAGTAATGTTTGATGATGTTGTCATCCATGTGCACTAGAATCCTGATATTACACAAATCTGAGTGTTAGTGCCCTGTTATTTTGTCCTTTATATGATTGAGTTTTATGAGTTTATGATTGCTACTCACCCTTTCTTGCACTTCTTATAGACTTTTCCAACCTTTTCCAAAGGCAGCCCATACTTCTCTGAAATCTGATTGGATAAATAAAAAAAAACAAGTCTGTTTTTTTTTCTGATAACAGGATATAAAAGTCCCATTATTCTTACTTGACCACAGATAATTCATATGGAAAAACAAGTCAGTTTATGGATGTCCCATCATTCACCAGCACCTCTGTGGGTTCTCCATAACTATTGTACATTTTTTTAAAACTCTTCCACCCCTTTCTTCATCTCACACCCCTTCCCCTCATTCCCTTCTTCATCTCTCTCCCCAGAAATGAACAGAAGGGTACTTACAGCCTCCACCAGGCCTTGAAGCGTGGGATTCTTCAGCATGACTGCATCAAACACCTCCTCTGCCTCCTTACGCACATACAACAGGACTGTGTGGGAGAAACAGGAGGTGGGCAGGCATCAAGGCAAAGCATGTATGTTCATGGATGGTAACACAAACCAAAATCAGATGGAGTCACTGACAGTGTAAAAGGTTTATTTGCATCCAACAGTTTGACCACAGCTTTGGTTTGTTCATGTGGGTTTGCCTCATGGCACTGATACCACACACAAAATGACCTATGACCAAGTTTGGAGGTAGTGAGCACATGCACACACATGCTTAATTCATTGCTAAATTTATAGGTACATAATGCTGCAGTCTATTTTTTAACTAAACGCCCCCCACCCCTGCCAGACTGCGGGGGCTCTGATCCAAACTCAAGGCCCTGATCAGACTAAGAGCGGCACCCTGCCCAGACAAAGCCCACCAGCCTACCTATCATGTCATCACACAATACTGGTGTGGTCGTGAAGACAACCCACAAACTCACACACAAACAGAAGAACACGCCCTCCTCTGAGTTACTATTCTCAAAATAGATCTGCTCTAAATCCATTCTCTTGTGTTGTTTTCCAACCTGTTGCAGGGACTTTTGTATTATTTGTCTAAATAAGACAGTCTGTATTAAGCAAACATCTATTTAAAGACAAAATTATGTGTACAATAGTTTTAGCCAGTTGTGTATATGGACTAATTGTAGAGCAAAACCAAATAAAAAGTGAATGCAGTGTGTACCGTTGATTAGAAAGTGGAGTGAGTGTTAATTTTTTGTACTGACTACGTAGCTGTTCGTGCCAAATCAGTTTCACTTCACTCATTGTGGTTTGGCAAAGCCATGGATGAATCTGCTTAGGACAACATGAACTCTTCCTTTTATATCTATAACAGCTAATTCAAATACTTGTTCATGACATTCTACAAGTCATGTTACCATGTAAACACTCGATAGTTGGCTGACTGGTATTAATCTGATCAGGATCAATTGATTATCATTGGATGTTTTCACCATTAACCTATTTTAGAATAGTTTTGCATGTCTCTCACAAGTTGACAAACTGGTTGCATGTATATGAAAAGGAAATGGGGTAAAGGGCAAAGTCTTGTTTGTGCATGCATGCGTGTGTGTACGTGTGTATCAAGTGAGCAGTGGTAATTTGTTGGGTCCATGGAGGCCTCAGCACGTGTGTGTTTCCAAAGACCTGCAATAATCACATGGCCCACAGAGTGTGGGGGGGATAGGTGCCCCCCCNCCCCCACACACACACACACACACCACCACCACCACACACACACACACAGTGCTTCAGTCCCAGAGAAGGACGTCACTGCAAGACCCCTGATCAGCATGTGAACAAGTATTGCACTATCACAACACACACACACACACAAAATACCTTTCTTTGGTTCATCCAGTCGAGCCATCTTGTTTGTGGGTGAAGCAAATTCATCATCACTGAAGGGTAATCTCTTCATGCCTGAACTGCAGTGGAAAGAGATACATAAATCACCACCTGATTTTCCCTTAACAACCAGCTAACAGCTGAAAAACGCACACATATACACACACTTATGGGTGCATACACAGACACACATATATGCAAGAAGCCTTGAGGTATTTCCTTGAAATAACATCTGTATCCAAGGGAAGGTGCTAAAGGTTGTCTCGCTAATGCAACAGCAGTGATGAGCAAGTGTAAAGTAAGGGTTTCCAAGAAAACTCACTTGTCCTCTTCATCCTCTGCTGCGAAAGGCTGCAAGGTGAGAGAGAGAGAGAGAGACAGAGAGAGAGAGAGAGAGACAGAGAGAGAGAGAGAGAGAGAGAGAGAGAGAGAGAGACAGAGAGAGAGAGAGAGAGAGAGAGAGAGAGAGGTGTTAATTAAAAACAGTATAATGGAAACACCCACCATTCATACTGTACTACCATCTTTGGGTTCTTAGCATCTGAAAAAGTTAACATCTGTTAGGATTTTATTCTTTATTCTTCTTCTGCAGTTCTAAGTGCATGTTTAATTTGTCCTTCTTAGTAACCACAAAAATGTCTACCTCCATGTCGTAACTCTTCTCTGCCTCTCCAAAATAACCAGTAAAATCAGTGAACCGGGTGAAAGGTAACGTGAATAGCCGGTTCAAAAGGTTAACTTCTGTGTTGACCGTTTATTCTGTCCTTATCACTGAGAACAGAGCCTAGTCAATGCAAATCAGCAGCTCAGCTGTACTGCTACAGGTGGACCAAAGCCTATAAGGGAAACAGGTCTAAAACCGGGGGTCTAGAAGCTGCCAAGGGTCACAGAATAATTATGGATGAACTCTTCAGCACTTTGCTCCCCATTTTCCTCTTTTATCCATTTTAGGAACTGTTGATTTCTAAATCACAGAGCCAATAAAACCCTTTAAATCCATTCATAATCTGAAAAAAGAATTAAGATCAGAAAGTATTGATGGTTTTAATTCTTGGAAAGCCAACATTTTATGGAAACGTTCACCCTGTGACTGTATCGATTGCCAGCATGGCTGTTAAAAGAAATCTATTCTGAGAGGGAACCAAGTAAACCCAGAGTTTATCTGAAACTGATAGCAGGGCCATGCCGAGTTCAGGCAGGTTCAATGTCATCAACAACACCAAAAATAAACCCTGACCTCCCTGACCCTCAATAGAAGCAAAGTAAACTTCAGAGAATAAGAGAAGGAGAGGAAGCAAGTAATCGACAGTGTTTGTACTCAGGAAGCACTGAGGTCTACTCATGCTTTGATCAGCAGGGGCAGTAAAGGTTCACAAATAGTCAATGTTCTCTATGTATAGAACCCTGGTTGGACACCAGAGTCTCAGGTGTCTTCTCAAGAGCGACACCTGAAATGCCTTACTGTAAAACAGTAAACAACTCCTACACATACAGCGTTATCGCTGCAGTGACATTGTATCACGATATGGCTTTCTTGGGTCAGCATGGGGCGAAGAAGCAGGTCTAGCAAGATTCAAAGTCCAGTCACAGAGATGAGGGCCGCTGCTGGATAACTGATAAAACCTCATGCATGCTTACAGCCAACACATATGGGTTATTAGCATATACCTATTGTCCTTTCTGTCCTCATCTACATCTGTATCTTTGTCCATCTCTGTCCTGACACCAATCATCCATGGATCAGTAACACGAGTCACAGTCTTCTGTGTCTTTCTCTTTTTCTTAGCAAAATTAAGTAGGCAGTACAGGACTCTTCAGATCCCGTGGTTTCATTTGAGTCATATGGTAAATAATTCATCCTATGAGTCAGGCTGGAATACAACTGTAAGTATCTGTGCCTCCTATCAAAGTTGTTCCCGCCAGCTGGCAACCAGGTCACCTCAACCCGACTGTAATTGATGAGTGGTTGGTGACTGAAACTCTTTGAGGACCACCAGAGATGCCTACAGAAGCATAACCGAAATTATCGTCCCAGTTCAGAAAACTAAGGCAAAGAAAGAGATGTTCATTTTCTAATCCTGGTGGACCATTTCTTCTCGAAACCTACCAAACCCACTGTTCTTCCTCTCAGAACTATTCCCCACAGTACTAAAGAATAGTTTAGGGAGATTTCTGGGAGAGTTCTGTAAGTGGCACTCACATGGCGCTGAAAAGTAGAGAAGTGGATATCAGGAATGAAGAGGACAGGCTGGGTTTCAAGGTCCGTCATCATCTTGAAGATTGTCACATCATTACGCTTCTGGAGGAGGGGCACTTTGACATCCACAACTAGAAAGAGTCACAAGAACAGAAAATCTTTTATTAAGTGTTTAATCATTCTGAATGACATTTTAGATTTTAAATACAGAAGAAAATCTAGTGAATTTAGTACTACTCTCAGACTGAACGTAAAATTCTCCTGAGCGACTCACAGGCTGCAAGGCCAGCATTGATCTCAGACGCTTTCCCTTTCCGGCGGGACTGTTTCCGCTCCTCATCTCGGATCTTCCTCTCAGCTCCTTTGTCACAGAACACTTTGATCTGGCAGTAGGCACGGTGAATGGGTTTGTTGCTGCGGTTGTTGTAGCTGTAGGTGTCAATCTGCAGATTCAGAGGAAGACCCTTCACCCCTTTCTGGGAGGAGAAGTCTGTGCTCAGACAGTTGACTGAGATGAAGATCTGTGGTGGGGAAAAAAGCAGCAGGAGGAGAAGACGGGAGGAGAAGGATGGAAAACAGTGGAAAAGGACAGGACAAATTAAACACGGGAGTTTAGAGCAAAGAGGCAGTGTCCAACTTTACCTGTAAAAAAAAAGTTGGAGAAATTCAATCTAAAACCACTAAAAGAAATCAGGAGGACAACTGCTTCTAAAACATAAAGATCAGAAAGTTTTTATTAAGATTATAATATATTGGCATTCACGTCATCTTAGAAATAAGGAAGGGTGACTGCAGTAAAATCCCCAGTATTCAGCCCACATTTAGTGTTCTGTGCTGCCCTCTATTGGTCGACTCTGGTAATCACATTCATTTTCTAATTGAGAGATGCTTTAACCTACTGACACTTGAGTGTATTGAAACAGGTTATTACATAATGAAATAAACTAACAATGAATTTAAAAGTATATTTATGCCAGCAGATGACATATTTAATGATATTAATGGTATTATTCTGTCAGCAAGAAAAAAAGCTCAAATTTCAACTTTATCTGCCCCTACCTGCCATTTTCCTTTTGTGGCAACTACTGCAGTAAAAATGACATTATGTAAAATATACACAAAACTAACAGCACAACAACCACTAATTAATCACTATTTAGAAATCATTGTCATCAAAAGACTTTTTTTGTGGTAATTCCAGTAAACAGCCCTAGAGTAGGTAAACATTAGGAAAGGGCTGCCCTTAGAAAACACACCAGAGGTCCCTACATGCTGCAGGGGTTCACCAGGGGGCACAATGCACATACACACATAAATATATACACACACACACACCTTCATGTGTCATCTGACACCTTGTTGAATAGAGGCTTAAAACAATTTGGAAGGGTGGTGCATACAAAAAGGATGAACACACACACAGTGATGTCATGAATACACACAAGGATGAACATCCTATGAATACAGGCCTCAAGTCATGAGACAGTTAGACCCACATCCTGGTGTGTGTCAGTTTGTTTATGGCTGTTTATATTAAGTGTAGCCCACAGAGATCCCTGAAAGACACTAGAGATGGGCTGTGGTGCCATCTTGTCTCTTTGTCTGTTTGTCAGCCTGTAAGTCATCAGACAAAAGCAGAATAGTCAATAGTGCAGGGGAATGCTATGAGGGTTTAAAAAAAACAAAAAGTCAGAAGAACACTCCTCCTATAAGCTGCTACCCAAAAAAAACTGAGGAGGAGAGGTGGAGCTGAAGGAGATTACTTCTTCCTCTAAGTCATCTCTCATTCCCGTTAGATAGGATTTCATTTGCAAATTGTCCAATCAGGTCCACGGGCCCCCTGCTGAGTTTCCTCATTCCTGCACCCATTGTTACTCCTCTCTGGCATATACAAAATACCTTAATGCGTCGCACTTCAGCATCACAATAGGGGTTGACAGGTCAGACCAGTTGAGAATGTATGCAGAGAGAGCAGGGAAAACTCACACACACACATCTCCTTGTCTCTATGCAACCTGACTCAACAACACAGAAGTGGAAAGGGACGGGATGACAGCATCCTTACTCTTCTATCTAATCCCATATTTTCCGTTTAGGCGAAACACAATGAACAAGGTGGGTGATGATCAACAACAAAGAGGATTCATTACCTGACAACTTAATTCTGATGCACAGAAACTCACAAAACCATTAATGGGGGAGAAGTCTGTTTTGGGGAAAGGTGTTAAGTGTGTTAGTGCGAAAAGTTCAAGGCTTATATTAAGAGTTCAAGACAAGGAAGTTTTCTTTGATGATGAAAACTGTGGATCACCACTGATCTTACAAAGCACATACTATACTGGACTTGTTATTTGAAAACTGAATGGAAACAGTAGCTTGCATAGGAATATGTCTAAAAGTTTTATGTTTAAGTCAAAATGTGCCATGTCAGGGATACTAGCAGCAGTCCTGTGATTAGAGGGTGGTGCCATTTGTGACTTGGCCACTCCCACTTTTGAGTGTGAACATTGTATTGTCTTACCTTGGCCTCCTCATTGGTGTCCCAGGTAAAGGAAATGGCATTATAGGAAATCTCCTCAATGTTGCCAATAGTATTGAAGCTCTCCTTGTAATCAGCTGTAATCACAAGACAAGAGAACTAGTGATGGAGCAGTTCAGTTTGATGATTTGATCTTTAACCACAACCAAATTTATCAGAACTACATTCAATCGTAAACAAATGAACATTTTAAAAAGCTAAGAAGAAAAGCTGATTTTTACATCTTCAAGTTTTATTTTCACAATTTTGCGCTCAGAATGAGGCTTGAGTTTTAATCTTTTTCCAACCACTGTTAGTCACCTTTCCCCTCGGATATGTTGTATGAAAACTCAGTCAGGTCAACTGGATTCAAGTTTTTAATTCTGAAAAACGTTTTACCATCCATCTAAATGGCTTCGTCAGTGAGAAATTTTTTTTTTTTTTTTGACTGACGAAGCCATTTGCATGGATGGTGAAACGTTTCAGAATTAAAAACTTGAATCCAGTTGACCTGACTGAGTTTTCATACAACATATCTACTGCCTAGGTGACTGAGAATCTTCATCAAAACTTTCCCCTCGGAGTTAGACAATAAATCTTTCAGCCACTGTTATGTTTGCCTTTCAGCAGCTAGACAGGAAGTTAATAAGGTTGATCCCCATTCATGCTAAATATCTACACCTAAGCTGATGGATCACTAGAGTCAACAAATTGACACCATGACCTTGACCCTTATCCTGCCATATGGAATATTGTTTTTATATAATATTATATAATATATATAATATTGGTTCTTACCGATGTCCAGGCACCTCTGCTTGGCAGTGTGCTGTCTGGAGTGCCAGTATTTCCAGTGTTTCAGCTGATCGTCTCTGCACTTCTCCTCTCCGAATACCACCATCACTACACTCTGGGAATGGACCACAACACACATTGAAAACAATATGAAATGATATATTTGATAGACTTTTTGTTGTTGTTCACTGTGGATAACTCTAACAATACCACCATACGTTATTTTCTCCAGCAGTCTTACCCTAACTTTGGTGATGGGTTGCTGCATGCCTTTGCTGTTGTCAATCTCTCTGAGGGTGATTGGGTAAAACTGACCCTTGTTTAGGTAGGTCATCGTGCCGTCGCCTGTCTTCTGACGGAGAGACTTGGACGCCTCCAGAGTGTACTCAAAATTATTCCTGAAAATAGCAAAATAAAAACAGAGTCAATAAAAAAAAAACAAAACTGAGCACTTATACTTCTGTAGAAATAGATCTGTCTTCAGCGGTATCATGCAGAAAAGTGGAATCTACTGTGTAAAAATATCAAAACACTAAGGTTAGGTCTGTGGGGTGTGATTTATTGCTGCTTGTACAGTCACCACAGCTAAACCATGACCTAAAATCAGTGTAGTGTTAGAGCTGGCCAGATAACATTGTGCACAGCGTAGCGTCTTTCACAAGGACAGGAGTCTGGTGTCTCCCCAGTGACTGCAATGAATGAGGCTATTCTGTGGTGTTGTGTCATAGCTGAATGGTGGTGTGGTTGTGGAAGTCGGACGGTGGGCCGGCAGCAGCGCAGCTTACCCCGGCACGGTGTCAAACGGAGTGTAGTCCTCAGGCGTGATGGAGGCCATACGTAACTGGAGATCCCCTGGGAAGGAAAACACCTGAACCACACAAAGAAGAAAGACACAGAAGTAAGACACAGCAAAAGCGAAAATTGAACAGTTACACGTATATCTATGATGACTGAGGAGACTGAATTCAAGCCTTGGTCCTACAAACTGTCAGATTTTCACTTAATTATTTTATAACTTTCATTTACAACAATTTACCAGAGAAATAATTTGCATATTAGTGATTTATTTCTCTTTCTTCCACCATTTATCACAGTTTCTATAAATGTTGTTATTCCATTCTTCTCTGTCCAACCCACACTGTGTTCCTTCCCTATTTCTTTTTGTTCGAATAGCGAAATAAGCCACTCGCCTTGCCTCTGTTGCATCCCTCCTTCCCTCCCCCCGCATACAAGGGGTTTTGTTGGGTTATTCCTTTCTAAGATAATTCCCCTCCAGGTTAAAAAGAGAAAGAGGAGAGAGAATGGGCTTTGGCTATTGTAGGAGAAAAGTACAGCACTTTATTGTGTTGGTGAGACAATGGCATAATAACACACTGGCCGCTATTTTGGCATGTTCAAATAAAACCAGGGAAGGCTGAGCCCACCACTGGCTCCATGGGATCAGGTGAATGGTCTATTGTCTGAGAGGAAAGATCTGAGAGAGGAGAGAAGAGGAAAGCAGAAAAGGAGGGGGTTAGGAGAGCATTAGCAGGTTTTAGAAAGCAGGGGGATTGGATCCAAACACACACACCGAAATACACACCTCCTGGGAACCATCCTTGAAGCTTTCTGAGAAGGTGGAGTCAGGGGGTGTGCGGGACTGGGTGTTGGGGCTGAACTGGACCGTGTTGTGGGTGAGCTGCCGATCAAAAACATTAACATGGCTTTCGGTGTTGGCACAGTTGTTAGGCACGGTCACAGAGAACCCGTGGGTGGGCACCTCAGTCTTGATGGGTGGGTAGTTTGGCACAGCGGCAATCGAAACTGTGACGGTTGTGTCTGAAAAAACCCCCCCACAAAATCAGCAGACTGGCAATCAAACGGTTTCTTTTTAAGCTGGTCTTATCTGTTTGTATTTGCATCATATAATATTGACAGACCTGGTGAGGGGAAGGGGGCCCTCTTGTCCTGAGCCAGCTGAAGAATATTGAAGGGCCCCTTGAGTACCTGGATCCTGCTCTCCATGCTGGCTTCCTGTAGGGGTGCTATGGGGTGTCCTGCCTGAATCTGGTGCCTACAGAATAACAAAAAAGACTAAAATGGGACGCCAGCATCACAGGATTAAAAGACATAATTTGGTTAAAACCTTGTCTTTTAACTTCATCTAAAGAGCAAAACTGGTTTATTAACATCCTAAATGAATAACAGTAAGACTAAAAACAATGCTGCTTGTCTTCTTTCCTTAAAAGTTACCACTAAATAGATTCATAAAAGGGCCTAAAGCTGCACTGCNCCCCCCCCAGTCCATGCAAACACACAAACTGAGAGACTGTCAATGAACATGAATCTCTCTATTTCGTTCAGGTCGTAGTTCCCCTCTGCTGTGTTTTTTTTAAAGGGGGTATTAATTGAGGGCGGTCGCCTACCTTTTGTTGGGATCCACATCAGAGACCAGCGCCTCTGGCTTGCTCTGGGATATTGTTCTCTTTTCCTTGGGCACCTGTATGGGAGGGTAAACACAGCCGCTCAGCATCTGACCACATCACATCCCAAAGCCTGGGTCATCCTGTGTCTATACGAGCAGCTAGATCAGTTACTCAGTTAGTGCTCTGCCTCACAGATGTTGTGTAATGCTCTGATGTCACTATGAATGAAGATCATATAGGTAGAGCCTAAAGGGATTGTGGTTTTGATTATGCTCTAATCTATGAGGAAAGCATCATTTGTAGTTTTGATTATGGTACTTTCTCAGTGATTTTTGGTTATTTGGGCAGCATCCAACCTGCTGAAGCATCCTTTAGCAAGACACTATGAAATGTTGCCTATGAGGTCAAGAAATCAGTGTTTTTTTTGTTTTTTTTTTCTCCAATACCTTATAGTAGTCATAGAGCAGGCCGAGAGCTGCAGCACTGTCCTCATCTCCATTTATGCTCATCATGGCCTTGGTGGCGGCTGTCAGTGGGTTCTCCAGAAAAGACTTCCAGGCTTCATCCTCTGTAGTGAAGGAGCGGCGCTGACCTCCATAACCCGGCTCGTTCTGCAGAACCAGGACCGCACGCTTACTGGGAGGGAGGAAGGTTTTCTAAGTTACTGTGTACACACTGAGTGATATGATCTTTATGCCATGTGATGTTTCAAAAGTTGATGTCAACAAGCGAAGGCATTTCTTCAAATGCACTGCAGGAATGCTACTTATTTCTGATAAAAAAAAAAAAGTTGATGTACTGTGGTGTAAAGTCTTGGCAGTGTCTTTGTTCTGTTGTTCTGGGATATAGGACTCTCTTTCTTTTGGAGCTTTTCTGTCATACTTGGCAGATTGATACTCTATAACCAAGACCCACAATCATGGTCTCAACAGACAAATGAGTTATAAGAGACAGATCAACAATAAAGACGTTCTTTAACTGCGGGACCTGTTGTTCAAGATTTTCAATGATTGTGCAACAAATCTCAGCTTGTAACGACTGCAGCGTCTTGAGGAAAGATGCTCTACTGGCTCATCCAGTGTGACGAGTCGTTTGTGGATCACTCATTGGCTAAGGAGGTGACCACAACTGAAGCAGATGTGTCCCTGCAACATTCCTGTGTTTTAAAAGAGCCATGTGTGTGTTCCTGTAAAAGCACCTGTCTCAGAAACATAATCATAAGTTTCCACAGGCTGCCGCCGCCTGTGACTTTCCCTCCTCTTCCTGTTCCACCCTCAGCATTATCAGCTCTGAGAGACAGTGCTTTGTAAACAGGACTGTGAGTAGGATCAATAAGGACGACTTTTATGTGTCTTTGAGCCTTGCATTATTATATATTATAAACTACTTATTATTTGCTATTCATTATGTTTATTTAGAATCTGACAATGTAGAGTAAATGAACAAAAAGCAATTAACTGAGTTGTTGTTTCACCTATCATTTATCTTTTATTTTAAATGTCCTTTATGCCCCAAACTAGAAACTTACACACTGCTCTCATACATCTTCAGGCATCTTCTCACCAAATCCACCTAGAGATTCCCTGCCACAACAAAGTAATTACAACCAACTGTAAACGGATTGGCTCAGTTTCCAAGTTGAGTATCTACAACAAATGCAGCATTTTCCTCTGAATGGTCAACGCAAAGTGATAATTAGTAATCCTATATCTAACTGTGCCATTCATAAAATGCAACCTGATAAGATCCATTATTTACTGGCAATCATATGCTGAGTACATGCAAACCCATTACGAAAACAAAAAGAGCTTGATTTGTTTTTAAAGCTGCAAAGAGGTTAAATTGGGTTCCAAAAAACAAATTAAAAAGAGACAAACAATTACTGATATGTCACTTTAATGCACATTTGCGTATAAAAACATACGTGTCTGTTCTGTATGACTGTATATCTGCATTTAAATAACTTTACATCTATTTAGATCTCCAAATTCTGGACTTCTTAACTGACAAGTATGCAAAACATTTGAGTATTGTGGTGTAAAACCTACGCAAACCTTATATAGCCTATACAACGTGCTTACATTGTCTGTCTCAGTAACTCGGGCCAACGCCTAATACGTGTACAATTTCACTCCTCTAAAAACTCTCCTTGTCATTGTCCTCAAAACCTTACAAAATACAGCCAGATCATCTCTCACAACATAACGTTTCATTTATTTTTGGGGACCCTGAACAGCTCAGTGTCTCTGCTGATCCCAAATAAAGATAAAACACAAGCAGAGATGCACCGAGTTTCCTTTAGGTGACATTTTGCTGAGGAGTGTATTATTCCTGAACAAATATCATTAAGACTATCCACATAACTGTAAGGGCTTAGAGCAAAATCAAACACTAAACCGCCCATGGGATCACGGGACAGTTTTTATTCTAACAGGCGCCTCTGCTCGCACGACAGGTGGAGATACACCTGTACGGGCTTGAACATGACAGGTGAAATAAGCTCACACACACCATGGGAAAGTTAGATACAGTCACTTTCCCACTTGTCAGGCAGCCTTCGTGGAACCATATCCTTAAGAAGAAAAAAAATGAGCTATAATAGTTTTAAAAAATTCTACATAAAGTATAAAATTTTAAAATACGCAGGCAGCAGCTGTGGGCCAAAAGTGGACCACAGTGACCTCAGCCTTCCCATATCTCCACTCCAAAAATGTTGGAAAACTGTGTAAAAATCCTTAAATAATTTGGAGTGTGTATTATAGGTCAGGCTGCTGGTGGTGCAGAGTAAAAGTGGAGAGTCAGGACAACTTACTTGTCATGCTCCTGTGACATCTCGGTCGGTCGAACTGGACTTTCTAGTTGGTACTGAAAATCCGATCCGTCTTCTTTACCGTGGAAAACTCCGCCGCTAACACGGGATGAGGGCCACGGCAACAAACAAGGTGTCCCCGACTGAGAGAACGGGTTTTGTCGGCTTTTCTCGCTTTTTGGGGGCAATGCAGAGAAATTGAGGCCGGTTTTACCTGTGACAGGGCCACGGATTGGATTACAGGTGGACCAGAGGGCGGGGCCTGACTGTCAATTCCCTCGGTCTGCGCTTGTGATTGGTTCACCTGGTCGCCTATTTGACTTGCAGAACATGCTGAACCCACGGAGGTGTGTTACTGTGATTTTATTACGTTTTTGATTAGGTAAAATATGACGTGTAATTTTCTTAAATTCTTTTCAGAAATGGATATGTAAGCAAAAATGGTGGATAAAATGATAGGAAAATTTTAACAAATTTAATAATCTGATCAAACATCATTATAGTGCAGATATATAGGGAATTGCATTGTTTTCTGTTGTAAACCGTGACTTTAGTGGCCTGATTGTACTTTAGGATCATTTGTGGCACCTATAATTTCGCAACAATACTTTAAAAAATTTTTCCGTTTTCAATGACCAAAAAAGTTAAAGCATGATTTACATTCTTTAATAACCTTGAATATGTAGTGTAAGTTTTCATCTTGGAGCTTTTTGTCAACCTGAAAGGTTAATTAAAAAAAAAAAAGTCTATTCCACAACATAAAATAAAAAATAAAATAAATTAAAGAAGNAGGTTAATTAAAAAAAAAAAAGTCTATTCCACAACATAAAATAAAAAATAAAATAAATTAAAGAAGTTTTTAATTAGGAAGTGAATTGAGGTTAGGTGAGTTTTTGCCTCTACACTCCTGAAAAACCTCCAAGGAACTGAATCCTTGTTAAAGATGGCAATGCTCATGCAAAACATGACCTCTGCTTTGTATAAAACATGATGTAAATTTTCTTCTCTCCATGCTGGTGGGCCTGATTTCCATCTTGTGTAACTGAAAGAGTATCTTTCTCATCAGCCTATCAATGAATTCCTCCCATCTATGTTACTGATACTGTGGATAGTGAGACAGAAAGTTGTTTACTGGAGGACAGATAGCTTTCAGCATGCACACCTGCAGGTAATGAGCAGGCAAATCAGCCCTGAAACCTTCAGAATCGTCAAAAGCTCGCAAGTGAAATGTAACATTAGCATATAACCAAATCAGGAGCCCATTCTAACGGTTAACAAGCCACAGAATCCTGCTGTTACCATCTATCTATCTATCTATCTATCTATCTATCTATCTATCTATCTATCTATCTATCTATCTATCTATTTTCATTCCTGAGACATATACTGCATATTTGCTCCTCCTCTGTCCTTAAGATGCTTTACAACTAATTTGAGGAAGATTGTGATTAAAATGACAAAAACTTAATTTGCAGATAATAAAATGGAAAATTATGAGATTAAAAAAAAAAGAAAGAAAGAAACACTCCAGCTTTTTTTTTTCCCTTTGTCAGCATTATACTGAGGGGCTTAAAAGATGCTATCAGCGATATTCAAAGTTTCTCCCAACACAGAGAGACAGAAACTGGGAGATAGCAAACAGCAGTTACCCCTCTTTTCTCTCACTCCCTGCACACACACACACACACACACACACACACACACACACACACACANACACACACACACACACACATACACACACAAAACCTCCTGCTCCTGGATCCTGGTTTACTGTTTATTTATCCCAGTGGAAGGACACCTGCTTCTCCTGGAGCTTGTTTGTGTTTGCACTGAGGACATGGGATAATACCAGGAGGGAGGGATACAGGAGGATGTGTGTGTGTGTGTGTGTGTGTGTGTGTGTGTGTGTATTTTTGTGAGGGGAAGGTGGGGGTGCTGGGAACATGTCCAGGATGCTGATGGTGGGTCTGTCTAGATGCTGACTCAACAGAGAGAGGCCAAACGATGGGAGGAAAACAGACAAAAGCTGAGTCCTGATCAAAGCACGGGACCAACCTGCGTCAACCATGATAAAAGTTATTCTTGGGAATCGGAAGAAAGACCTGTAATCCAATTTTTTACAGAAATGGACAAAACAATTACATAGACAAAAATTAAACCATCTTTAGGCAATCCAAGCTAGAGAGGAGCATCTTTTTTAAATCCAGGATCTCTTTGGATCTCTTTCTTTTTTCCACATTTTGCAGCACTTGAAATGTTTCATCAAGCATTTTTAATACTAACAAAGTCTTTCTGTTTTCTTTGGTGCAAATAAAGTCTCTTCTGCTTTCCAACGGAAGGGAACCCACACCCAGGCTCTGCTCTGCTTGCTGTCATTATTAGAGTTCAATAACCTGAGGCAGGCTGGTGATGTCATGACTGTTTGGAAGAGACAGAGACACAAATACAAAGAAAAATGTGAATCAATTATACGAACCAGCGATAAGTGGACAGAGAATGATAATATAATAATATACTGTATAATATATAATATGCGTAAGGATAAAATGCTTTTACAGTAATTTGTGAAACACAAATATAATGTGTGTCTTTAAGTTATGTAACAGTAGTTTCCAACAGTTTCCAAGACTAAAGCCCTCCAGGATGTGTGATTGCTTTTTGTCATCTCTGTCAATTTGCTTAGTGGGATACCNCCCACCCACCCATCTGCCTTCCAATCACACCTCCCTCAACCTAAAAGACATGACGGTTGGTGTAAACGCCATCCTGCCTCAATCCAGCCCCTCAACCTGGATGGAAATTAGATGCAAATCCATCCCAGTTTTCTAGCATGTAAGCACTTGTCTGAGTGACAAGTGCTTGTAACTGTGTGTGTGTAGGTGTGTGTGTGTGTCTGTTTGAGTCATGCTGGACTGTGGGTCAGACTTAATGGCTTCTTGTTGTTGGGTAAACAGGACAGACTGTTTGGGATGAACCTATATGAACAATGAAACACTGTGTGATTGTGTTTGAGGATCATTATCATGTTGATCTCTCAATATCTGCAGACTGAGCATCTGAAAGTGATGTCATCTGTATAATCCATGTGTGGCAGAACTATTACTTACATCTGCTCATCTCTACCTGGATGACAGATGTGTTTAATCCACAAATATTATTTTATATCCATTTTGGTATTGTCATCTCTCCGACATTCAACTCTCCATCTCTCCCATTGCTTGTTATTACAGCCTCATCTGTTTAGAGTTTCTTACTCAGTCATTCATAGATGAATTCTTGATTTGTATGATATGTCGGTTTTGGATTGGGTCAAACAGCGTGATGATGGTGATGTTTTGCAGTGTTTTGCTGAGGTCTGGTTTTGATGGTATCACATTGCTCCCTATGATGACAGTAAAAACAGTCAGACAGTGAGGGCAAGACAGACCTGCATACCGCTCCACAACTGCTAACACTAGCAGGGGATATACATGCACGCTAATGCACACTCACACACACACACACACACACACACACACACAGAAGGAAAGGGGTCAGTNCGCTAATGCACACTCACACACACACACACACACACACACACACACAGAAGGAAAGGGGTCAGTGTTTTTTCCAGGTGTTATGGGATTCTGGGATTCTTGATGAAGTGTTTGTGTATATTTTGCTTCACAACACTGCTGATGTTGTAGCCCTGAGGTGTGAATCTAACAGGCCATTCAGCCCAGTTAAAGGGACCGTTATTATTCACAGCATGGGTAATCGAAGGAGACTGCTCAAAATTTAATGACATTTACTGTGAGGATTTGTCATCTGTGCTTACAGTAATAAAACAAATCTGTTTTGGCCTTGGCTTTCCTTCATTGATTTATTTGAAGGGGTTTTTTTCCCCCCCCAAATTAAATATAGAAGATAAAACACACATCATCTCTGCAAGAGGTCATACAAAATGAATAAACAAAGCACAGTATGAGATACTGCATCATGGGATGCTGTATCATCTATCTAATGGGAGATGATGCTAATTGTTGTTCAGGATTTATTAATTTGGGTCTGCTCTAATTGTCATGGTTCAAAGATTTCTGGGAAATTGAGGGCTAGTGTTGGTATGGTTAATGATGATGACTTTAAGGACAGTATGGATGTTTATGAGACCTAGACCTACTCACACAAACAAATCTGTAACTTGTATACTTATGAAGACATGTTATTGACTTACATTCATTTCCTGAAAGCTTATTCTAACCATAATCACCACTGCTACATGCCTAAACCCTCAGACCTTAATCTAATCTTAATTCTAACCTTAATTCCAAAACCAGGTCTTAACCTTAAAATAATTACTTAGCCTTGTGTGGAGTTCCTTGAATATGACTATGTGAGTTTGTTTTTGCCACCCCAACATACCAGATTAAAAAAAATAAAAAATCAATACATTGTTTGTTTTACAATTTATTGCAAAGGAAATGATAAAAATATATAAAATAAATGTAACTAATTAGTTTTCAAGAAGAATTTGTCAATAAGTGCACATTATGTAGCCACTATGGCTTAAGAAATGATTTTTAATGAAGGCATGCCCAGTCTGTATTAGTGCACTGGTGCTCTAGTTGTGTTCCAACTCCCTTGCCCAAACTCCCTTGCTGATGTGTTTTAACATTCTATTCAATAGCCTGCTGTCTGCCTTCTCCCAAATTATTTTGTGATTAACTTACTACACAGTCTAGTCATGCTAAATCTGGGGGTGGCCTCAACGTCTGGCCTGTAGTGTACATACACATACAAACATCCTCAACAACTTCTTAGACATAGTTTCCTTTGTCCATTTTTCTTTCTTAGACTTGGAAAACCCTTTGGTGATATTGCGCTTGATTTAATAGATTATTTTTTGGCCTCGTAATATGCAAAGACAATCCTAAATCTTATTAAAGATTTAATCATCCCACGAAAACTGAAAAAGCAGCAGTTATGTTGATGCAGCTTCCTACGGATCTGTTATTTTCTGTTATTTTCCATGTTGCTTCATGTCTGCGTGATCTCCAAAGTATTTGAAGCTGCAGGTTTGCCAACACATCAGCACTGGATCCTTTATTGATTAATTCCAGATAATGACGAATCCTAAATAGAAAAAAAAAACAACAACAAAACAAAACAAACAAACAGTATAAACGGTTTAAGAAGAAGACTGCAACAAAACCCCTGCAGGATGGGCGTCTACCATTATAAACTTGTATTGCCAAAGGGCTGTTGGTCTTTTACGAACTGAATTCAAATGCTAGTGAAGGCAAGTCAAAGAAAAGCATCTATCAAATACTGACAACAATTTTGCTCCATAAAACTGTAAAACATACATCTTTATACTCCAGATGAGTAAACCAAATTAGTGTTTACATCTCTGTGCATGCATGTGTGTTTACCGTGGCCTGGCTTCTGTTTCATTTGCCTAATGATTAATATGGAGGTGAGATGAAACCTGAAAGGAAAAATAACAGCGCGTCTTTGAACCGTTAGAGTAATAATCATCCATCTAGATGAAAACATGAGAGTAACCTGACCGTCGTATTATAGTGTGGCGCTACAGGCCCAGACATTTCCATGAGCAAATGTAGAAGAATGTTTGCAGGCAGCATACCCAAATCATACTCACAACATGTGATCCATAACCTTCTAAAGGAAAATCAGTCAACTATTTTGTGTGCAGATGGGGTTTATCTTACTTTTTTTTTCATTTACCTCGTCCTACATCTCTGGCTAATTCTCTCTCTCTCTCTCTCTCTCTCTCTCTNACACACACACACACACACACACACACACACAACATGTTTAATCTAATGTAATAAAATGTGGCAATTTACTAAGCCATTTCTGTTTACAGGCAGTTATAAGAGCAGGGTTTTTATAAGCAGCTAGGTTGTGTGTGTGTGTGTTGGTGTTTGCAAGTTTTCGGAATGCAGACAAACAGAACACACAGCATTCCTGTTTGATCATGGAAGTTTGAACTCACACCCGTGGGAATTTTCTAGCTTTTGCTTAAACACATAGGATCACATATTTCATGAGCAAAGCATACGATAGAAAGTATAAACTGGTCCATTTTGGATCACAAAAGTTCTGCTCTTCGTACCTGTTGAGCTGTTCTCACTTTGCGCTAATTTACGGAAAGTTTAATTAGCATTTAAATGAACCTCAGCTACTGTAAGTGTCTCCAAATGTAATACAAAGATAAGATCGCATCAAGTAAAAACCTCTAAATTTCCTCATTGGCTTTCAGGAAATGTTGGTTTGTCTGGTTCTGCTTGAAAGGCTCAAACTCTGAATGTATGTTTCTCTCTCTCTCTTATGTTGTCATTCAGAAGCAACCATCAAAACCATCATTTCAGTACATATTTTCAATTAGTCCCAAAGAAATGAAGGGCCTTTAGTAATTCTCTTGTTTGCTTTTTTCCTTCCATCACTCAAAAGAAGCTGATAATTGCTGAACCTTACACACCAGTGACTAACAGAAGCCTTTACAAACAAAGAAAACGATGCATTGTTTGTACGTCACATGGAAGCTGAGTGGGAGAGATAGATGGGACCAGAGAGGCGACTTGGCTGAAGAGAGTTATTGTTGAAGAAAAGATGGAAAATTGTCAAACAAGCTCTGCCACTTATGTCTGACACAAGTTTTGTGTCGTTGGGATTCAGCAAAGTCATAAGCAGCAATTACATATTCTTTTAATTTTTATAATGTCTACAGATTTTTTTTTTTTTTTTTANTTTTTTTTTTTTTTTTTCAGAGAGAAATTGTTTAGATGATTTACATTTTCTCTCATTTTAGGTATCAGGAGTTAAAGGGAAATGTAGCAACTATGGAAAAGCAAATTGACTAATGCATGCTGGGACTTTTTTTTTTTTTCTTTTTTTACTGTATGGTTCACATATATTCAGCCGAGCACATTGTTTTGGACTCACCCACACACACAAAAATAACACCTCATTGCTAAAGAATCCTTTCGAACAGATTTGCTGTCAAACCTGAAATATGTCTTCAAGAGGAAGCAGGAAACAAAAGCAGAATTATTAATGTTTCTGAAAATGTGCTTCGTTATAAACAAAACGTTGACATTCGTGAATATTTTTGTTGGACATTTTTCTGAATCTCTAATTATATTTTCCATCATAGGTCGACCCTTGATCTGTTTTCTTTTTCTGATGATTGATTACATCTTGTTGACTTTTAGAACTGTCAGGATTACCAGTTTTGACAGATGAGCCTCTCCTAATGCACAATGCTGACAGAAATAGATGTGTTCACTGGAAAAAATGTAAAAGCAGGTGTAACTTTCCTTACTTCCTGTTGGTAAAGAACAGTATGATCAAGCTCTCTGTTTAACTGGAAGAAATCAACATCACCTTCCCACGTCAGATCAGTACCCACGGGCAACGTCACCCTATTTTTAAGAGACCAAGAGTAAAGAAAACCCTAATAAGCCTGAGAAAAATGATGTGATACCTGTAAGTGATCAAGCAGATTTAAAGATGTGAAACTGTGAGAGCAAAGAAAAACAAGTGGCAAGAAGAGAATAAAAGTTTCACTGAGGGATTATTTATATGATTCACCACTATACACACACACACACACACGCACACACACAGTGTCACAGTTTATTCCCTTACTGTGATACAGTCAGGGATCTCAGAAGGCATGTATGAACCTGTAAGGGTTTCTGTTGTCTTCAGGCCAACCGTTACAGCTCGGTGATAACTGTGATCTACATATTGTGAAGGAACTGCTGCTGTTTGTCATCTCCACCTCGAAACATTTTACTGTGTTTGGTAAGAGCTTTGGCTCTCAGAAGAAAAGAACCGCCACTTAAATATCACAGCTCATATTTTGGGGTTCTGAGAGATGTCACTAGTTTAAGCTGCAGGGAAAAATTGGGAAATCCTTGAGAAATATTGGATCCTGATTGGTTCCTGCTAAGAGAACAAACAGGGTGTCCAATGTTGTTGAAATGTGTCTGAAAGGGAACAAGTGTGGAGTGCGTAAAGAAACAAATACTGTATGTCCACTTTCACGTTGACAAACCACATCACACTCTCTGTGACAGCCTGGTTTTAAACCTCCACGCTGTCTGCTGTCTTTGCTCCCATTACACAGAGATTATTTCTAATGATTTCATCATTAATGTGAGCTCCAAAAAGGGGTTGGAGAAAAGTGTCAAGGCAGCCAAAAAGTCAATGTCAGGCCTCAACAGAGAGTCAGAGAGAACACAGGAGTTTCACTTGAACTGGGGCCAAGCTTCTTCGCCTGAGGGGGCTGAACAACAGGGATGTTTGTGCTTGTCCTAAGCGCATTACGCTTATGATTACAATGAAGATATTCAAAATGTTTATTAATAAAAAAATAATAATGACAGTAATGGAAGATAGCAGAAAAAGGTTTCATCAAGCTTGTCAATTTTCATTGTGAAAACCAAGGAATTTACTGTAACATATGTCATGATGTATTTTGTTTTTGGAAATAATCACAGTTATAAGAAATAGTAATATTAGTCTTCAAACAAATTTTACTGGATAAGATTACATCTTTCTTTCTTGGTTTTAGGTAGTGTTCTATTAAAAGTAAGCATGATGATGTTGTGTCAAACTCTAAAATACTCAAAACCGAAAAAAATAAAAGAACAAGCAAATCCCTTGCAACATGCAAAATATTTTGTAAGCTAGTAAAGTTTTCTTGTATCAAGTAAAAAAAAAAAAATCTCAGTGGAATGTACAAAAATGTGTTTTAAAAACTAGCATAGCCACAACAAAACACTATAAACAAATAAAATACACATATATATAAGCAATCTGTTTTCAAAAATATAAGTTAAAGATGCTTGAAATTAAACTATTAGCCTTTTCATTCAGCTCATCTCATCAGTTAATGTCTTAAACTTGAATTTTTTGCTATTGAGTGTGACTCACTCAATATGACAATCAAGTGTGGAAGAATTTTTCATTGATTAAAAAAGTCAAAACAATCTTGATTTCTCATAACAGATGATTGGGATATTAATATATTATGCATATAGCTCTGCTTGAAAAATAAAATGAATACCTTCCTAAGATAAATCATGTTCAGTTCATCTGTCTTGAGGCTAATACTTGAGCGCTGTTAGTAATCAATAAGATTATTTACTTTGGATAAGAGATAAGACCACTCTCTATTCTTCCATCTGTCACGTCATCATGCAATCGGCTTTAATACAAAGTGAAAGGTCAGAGAGGAGTGTGAAACTGCTGCTCAAACAACATCTTCACATGGAACTCTATTGTTAGCTGATCCACAGACCAGTCAAACCAGCAGCACCGCTGTCCATCCTGGGGTGGAGCAGAGAAATCACTGCACCTGACAAACTGGATTAAGATAACTGTCAGCTTTCTTTTTTCTTTTCTTTTCTTGTCTTTTGGTCAGGGTTTCATAGTGTGTGTGTGTGTGTGTGTGTGTGTGTGTGTGTGTGTGTGTGTGTGCATATGTGCGCTCATATCTGCCCAGAAATGCATGTGGCACAAATGGAGACCAAATATCAGATTTTAAATATTCTTGATTTATTTGTACGTTGTAAAGTCTCATGTCTGTTAAAGGTAGGCTGTAAATAAACTGGAGAGGTTATGAGGCCATTCTGAATACAAAATGACCAAAAACAAAAAAGATTGGGCTTTATCATCAGACAATTTTTTAACACACTGGCAGACTCTGTGACTGATTTGATATGAAACTGACAATGGCAAAAATAAATAAATAAAATTTAAAAAAAAATACAGTTCAAGATGTATAAAAATCGAATAATGTTAAATAAACAAAATTACATTCAAAGAAAGAACTGTCAGAGAGAGAAAGATGGATGACAGGAAGTAAAAAAGTCCAGGGCTGCACTTAAGATGCCAGTTTGTCAAGACAGTCCCTTACTGATTTCATCTTCACTACATGTCACCTTTTCCTGTACAGACAGCAAACCTTGTGTGTCAGCTAAAGGCCAGAAGGTGGCACTGTGTGATAACATAAGCATTTTCTCATGTGAGGGCAACATAGGTATAATAATCAAATTCATCCGTCATCCTATTGCGAAAGGAAGAGGTTGTATTGTGCTGATTTTTTTTTTTTTTTAAAGATTTCTTATAAGATGATGTCTATTCAAGAATTAGATAGATTCATGTACTCCCATACATACTACACTCAACTTCACACACTAAAGAGGGCTCTATATAGACGAGACCTTTTCTGACCCCTTCATTTTCATGCAAATGTCTTCCTGTAGGACAGTGGATACCAGCTCTTGTCTATGGAAATTAGTGGTGGGCTGTAACTGACGCATCCTTCCAGATAAAAGACAATGTTTGATATAAAGCCTCTTTGCTCAGAGGCCTCTCTTGTTTCATTTGCAAATGCTCTGTCTCTCTCTCTCTCTCTGAAACACATTCATCCTCTCATGAATATTTCACCATTTTCATTACCCTGTTGAGTTTCGCTGGCTTGTTTGCTGCTAATGCTCTTCTCTCTCTGTCACTCCTCCATACTCGCTTCCTCTCCTCCCCCCTTTTTACTCCCTCACTCACTCTTTTATCTAGGATGGGGGGGGGNGGGGGGGGGGGGGAAGGGTTGTTGATCCATTTGTGCCTCTGTAAGCCCAGTTGAAGCAAAAAGCAGGATTTATGATAACAGATTACACCCCTGAACAGGAGAGTGAAGGCCCACTAGCAGGGTAATGAGCTCCCCTCACGCCCAGGATGCTCACTTGATTCATCATCTGAGACATGGTGCACGTTATTCCTTTGATTCTGGAAACAGNCCCCCCCGATAACAGAATATTATATCTGTCACAATTAAGAATCTGTTTAATGGGATGCCACTGTGCACTGCGTGTCTCCAGACATCAGTGGTAGAAGAAGTGCTCAAACTTTTAGTTATGTAAATGGAGCAACAACATGGTGGAAAAATACATAATTACATTACATCATTAAAGTAAAACTAAATAAGTATTATCAGTGAAATGTATTCCTTGTAAAGAATTGTTTAGAATATTACTTACTGGCGCATTTTAACATTTTAGCATGTCTCAGATATAAGTTAATATGTATCAATGATGACATTTCCAAAATTTACAAGGTTTGCCATTCAACGATGTTTAAAAAAAAAACTTGTATCTATATTTGGAGGTTTTGGAATGGAAATAATGTAAATTTTCTACCCAAAGTATAATACAAATTTGTATTCACCTTTTTTCACCCAATATTTTGTGTTTTCACACTTTCTGGTGAAGGATTACTTTTCTTTCCCTTTCAAAAGCTGACAGGCCCAAATACAAAGTTTATAACAACAGTAGTACTTCATTAGTTAATTATATGTCGAATTTAAACTCTGAATATGAAAAAAAAACTGCTAACTACAGCCATAGATTAATGTTGTGGAGTAAAATTTTCAATAGCTCCCTTTGGAATGCCATAAAAGTAAATAAATAAAGTACAAATAAATCAAATTGTACCAAAGTAAAGTAAATTTTACTTACTTTTCCACTTGGCCAGACATCAGAGAAGTAGACAGGCACAAAAAATGTGAGACACATATTTGAAAAGCAGTGGACACACAGGGAGAGACAAGGAGGATGAATGGCAAGGGGATGAACTCCACTCATCATGTGGGGAAGGGGGGGNCAGGAAACAGGATATCAAGACAGGAAGTGCAGCAACAAGTTCGTTCCTCCCCTGCTGTTCCTTTCCACGTCCTCCACACACACACACACACACACACACATGCAGATGTTCCCATGTAAGTCCCCTCCCTCACAATTCTTTGCCCACTTATAACAGTGGCGTGCTACTGGTAACTATGGTAACCACTGCTTGTCGGCTGCATGAATTTACAACATTCACTCCATAAAAGGGGACTATCCCACTGTCTGAAAGAAACAGGGGAGAGCAGAGAGAGAGAGAGAGGCAGATTCATCACATGATGAGAGCAGTGTTGGGCATTAATATGGCCGTATTTACTGTGCACATATTAGTTGAGTCTGAGAATAGCACGGCCTCTTGTCCTTTTTCTGATGGTATACATGAATGTATTATCCAACACTTTATAAACCCTACTTCACCTCATTTCTCCCTCCATTCTCCCTCTCCAAACTCTCCCAACCACACACCACCCACCTGCACGCACACACACACACACACACACACACACACACACACGTAACACACCCCTCTCTGTCTGGTTTCTCTCTTTGTGTCTGCTGGTACGTAGCGTGGTTCAGTTATCAGTCTGGATGGCTGTGTTGGCAGAATGTTAACACCGTGATTTAGTCATATCAAGAATGACGATTAGAAAAAAAACGTACTGTTAACACTGGAAGACAAAATGAAAATACAGGCTCTCCCTTTGTTTTGACATTCTTCCTTTGTGTGTGTGTGTGTGTGTGTGTGTGTGTGTGTGTGTAGCACCAGGTGTCAGCCAGATTCCTGACTGTTCAACTGTGACACATTTTCCTGGCATCCTGTGTCTGTCTGCCTTCCCCCAGGTCCTGTCTGTCTGTCTGTCTGTCTGTCTGTCTGTGTCTCTCTCTCTCTCTCTCTCTCTCTCTCTCTCTCCTATATGGAACANTGTCTGTCTGTCTGTCTGTGTCTCTCTCTCTCTCTCTCTCTCTCTCTCTCTCTCCTATATGGAACACATGACCTCACAGCCCAAAGATCACAAAAGAGAACGCCACTCTTTTGTTTTGGTTTGTTTTGTTTTACTGCCCTTGGTCTCCATGGCAACAGTCAAATTGAGGAGAGAGAGAGAGAGAGAGAGAGAGAGAGAGAGAGAGAGAGAGAGCGACTAAGAACAGGTTTGTGAAGATGAATCATGAATCATGACAGGATACAGACTATTTGAGGTTGTGAGTTTGATTTCATGCTAAGGTTATAGCTTTAAATGGTCTTTATTCATTCTACTGTAATAGATTCAGAACCTTACAAATGTTTTTTTTTAAGGTCGGGATTTCTGACTTGGCTGTTTTAGGTCTTATTTGGTTGACTATAAGGTAAAAATAATAGTGAAGGAAAAATAACAGGCAACAGTGGAGGAAATTTGTTCTAATTAGGCTTTTCACTGCATCATCATGTTGAGGAGAGGAGAGAAGAGGAGAGTGTTTGTCATAAGAGCAGAACGTGACTGGAGGCCTAGACACAGATTGAAATTCCTGCCTTATGCCTCTCTCTCTCTCTCTCTCTCTCTCTCTCTCTCTCTCTCTCTCCTTCTCTGCTTTTTCACCAGATCTTGTCAGTGAAACAACCTTTGTGTCAATGCCTGATGAAAATCTAATTTTAATAAAAACACATACTGTAGTTACAAAACACCATTTTGTCAACCACAGTTGTCTTATCAGTTTTTTTCATATTTAGAGTGCAAATCACTTCCTGTTGAAGCATTGTTTGCGGGAAGACAGTATAGCAGTACTTCCTCCAGGGATATCCTTGTGTGATCATAGTTGCAGGATGTTTGCACCACTTCTGGCTCTGCAGCTGACCTAAATATAGCTGTTAATAATATAGTCCATTTACCAGCAGAAATTTTAGCCACTTACTCATTACAAAGTGATAGCTAATAACACACAAAAACATTTAAATCTGATCACTGTGAGTTTTTGCATTTGTAGGTATAGTATCTTATCTGCTTTAAATTATATTGTAAGCTGTTCACTCCATGCAGCCATTGCTTTTAGAATGATAATAGAAAGAGTAGGCAGCCAGCTTGCATTACTATGGTGACAAGACCACATGAGGTAAGAAAGGCAAAGGAGTAAGAATCTGTTAGATAAAAGAGAGAGAGAGAGAGAGAGAGAGAGATCAGGCAGAGATTAAAGATACAGGAGCTGAAAATATGACAGGACATTAACCTTTCATATCATCTCTAATGGAGAAAATGTCAGCTGCTGTTTTATACACAACAAACATTTGAGATGAAGCTAGCTGGTAAGTTGGAGTTATGTACTGTATTCAAATACATACCTCATACGCACAAAACTTGCCATGGGCTGTGTCACATAGGGACGATTAGGTGAGCTGCATGAGCACAGATGATGTGTGTAAAGTACTATGATTAAGAGAGAAACACTGAAATCTCCATTAGCTATCTCATCTCTCCATTTTCAAAGACCTCATTTCCCTGTAAAATGCTCAATGAAGAGCCACCAGAACAAAACAGACTTTTCTGCTATTTAACTTGCTTTACCTGTTGTGTCTCTTTCTCTTTTTTTTTTTTTTTTTTNTTTTTTTTTTTTTTTTCTTTTTTTAGCAACTGTCCCCCACTCTCTTCCCTCTTTATTAGGGCAGCATTCTGTCCCAGGCCAGCTCGCTCTTACTAAGTTTATCTCTGTGCCAATCTTTGCCCCAAAGGCATACAGAGGCAACCCAGAAAAGACAGAGTGCACTGTCAGTTAGAATAAGCAAGGGAGGGGGATGGGATAAAAACTCATGATCGCCTGTTTTACACAATGTACTGCAATGTACTGCAAGATGAGAAACTGTGAGTGGGCATGTGTAAGCGAGTGGTTTTGTGAGTGTGTGGATGTTTGTGATGGTGAGAGAGACCCTACACTTCTGCCTTTTAGTCACTAAAACACAGATAACAGTAGCATCAACATTCTAGCCGTGCAGGATTTCAATGATTGGAAATGATCTCAGTGTTTCTGATCTGGTTTGCTCTGGTTCTGGTTCACCTTTCTGATGATGCGATCTGCTAAACTCTGGAACTGACTCAGCCATTTAATAATAAAGACCAGCTCCAAAACCATTTTATCTGTGCTAATTATGCAGAGGTTACAGAACCACTGCGCTGTGTGAATATTTGTAACATCAGCCATGCTGCATGTCTTACTGGTAAAGTGAAAATTACAGAAGCAGAGCTTGCTATATAAATTTTTGCCTTTTTTGTGGAAATACTTTCTCCTCAAGTTATTTTCTAAATGACTTCAAATATGTTCACACCTTAGAGGAAAACAGGGTATTTATAGTTGAGAACAGCACAGCAATTTTCTACTGCAAATGCACCACTGCTGTTTTAGCTGGTGCAATGGAATACTCCAAACCTAGCTGTCAATACACTATATTGATCTGCAGTTAAAAAAAAAACTGAGGCAGGCTAGTGAATAATTAAGTTTGTGACCTCTGTGCTGTAAGCTGACATCATCACTCTGAGTCTGGAACCAAGCGTCCTGCACTGGAAAAGCCCCTCTGGTCATGAATATGAGCTTCCAGGAATAACATGTTGCCCACCCTTCAGCCCTGCTGGTGGTGTACTATATCAGGCTGGGCGGAGAGCTAGATGTGACAACTTTGCTCACAGAGAGAGAGACCTTTGGCTGAGGCATTGCAGAGTGTGTTTGCATGCAACACTCTATGTGCAGCTGGGCATCACAATGTTTTATCTTTGAAACAGACAGAAATGAGATGGTCCAACCTGTCCTTTAATAATGGGAGAAAAAAATAGAACCAGGAAGCAGAGACAGAAGAGACAAGCATTTTCTAGGTATTCCTGATATATTCCTGACAATAAAATCACATGGCTGAAGTATGTTGACTGGCTATTTATACACGCCTGTTTTTGCTCTGTGGTGAGGCAAACTGACATGGAAAGTTACTAAAGCGGTTTTTATGATTCCACATCTTCAACTTAAAGCCACTCCCTGTGGCTTACTCAAAGGTGAGGTGACTGCCATGCTCTGCTCTGTAATGTTCCCCTGAGTGACTGGGTGTGAACCTGCAGCATATATCAACAGCTTAAGACTGATAAATGCATGGATTTGACCCAGAGACAGACAAGATTACAGCATACACAATCCCATATGAATGTCCTCTTTTCTCAGTTTTGAGTGTTTTATGAGTCATCGCAGGGCAGGGCTTAGCTATTGGGCCAATAGGCAAACAGACACTGCCCTGACTGTGCTCTGACATGCCCAGAGAAAAAGCTCTCACTGCCAGCATCTGAATTAAATCTGAATGATGGCAATGTGATTTCACAGAAAGATTCATTTATGTCTGTCATTTTTTTTTTTTTTTTTTTTTTTAGAAAACAATTCAGGAAAGTTGTTTGTCTTAATAATCAACTCTAAAGTAAGTAATCATAAACCGCAAATCTAACAGACCAGAAGATTTAAGGTTTTTATAATTTTGTTTCACCCATGGGAAAAGGTTCTCTCTCTATGTACCATGTCCCTCAGGGGAAACCTTTTACTTTCTGACTTCCTGCTTGGCTGCATTCCTGTTCTACTCTCCATGGGTGCAGGTTGACACAGGAACCTATATGGTCTGATCTCCTGACAGCAGGCATACAGAAAATTTGGGTGTGGTTCTTACTTACACAGAGTGGGAGCGCTTACAACACAGATAAAGGGATGTCTGTCACAACAATATGTGCACTGCAAAAGAAAGTCATTGTATGCTTGGGAAAAAGGGATAAAGCAAAATGAAAGAATGATATGGACAGATGGTAAATGACAGATAGAGAGGAGCACTTCAGCCTACTCCTATCATTGTTCCATTTGGCTGAGTGTTTGGTACCACAGCACCCTAGTGGGAGGATTGGAAGCCCACGTGTTGTGTAACACCCTTTCCCTCCTCCACACTGTATCACTAAACTCTGATACAACAGGGTTGAATCATGCCAGCTTTTATCTTCCACTGCACGATATTTCAAGTTTTTTATGCTCTTCCACCTCCCCTACACTGTAAAAAATAATTTCTTCCTTTGGTCAACTTAGTTCCATCATTCATCAGGTAACAAAAATCTGTCCTTTTGCTCAAACAGAGCAAAAGGAGGAATTAGGAATTATGATTTTAAAGTGAAATGCTCTTTTGCTTGGGACTAAAGAAAAGCGGCCTAGCTGAATCCTACAAACTAACACTGTAAAGCTGGGTCTAAATATTCAGAGGACTAAGTCATAAGAGGCTCAATTCTTATTATAGAGGGCTTTCAGATAACCACCAAATTTCAAAATATCAGCAGGGAGATGGGAGGAAATTTTGACACTTGGAGATACAATTTGGTGTAAAAATAAAGCCAGGGGTGTATTTTTACTCTGATTTGCACATATGAGATAACTAGTCTTAGTAGTGACTAGTGCACCCTTTGTTCATGTTGTACAGTTTCAAACAACAAAGTTTCTATATCACAGTAAGTGATCTTTGAAAGTTTTACATGACCAGACTCTATTTGCAAATAACATTACCCACTCAACCCACAACAATGTCACAGCAAATCTTTTTTATACATATCCTATACATATCCTAATGTGATACTGTTGGTTTTCAAGTGATGTGATACTATGATGCGTCCATCCTTTCATCCATCCATCCATGCATGCACACATTTTCCACCGCTTATCCAGGTTGTAGGCGCAGTTTGCATGCTAAGCAAAGTGGCTCAGATGTCCCTTTCTCTACTCATATCTTCCAGCTCTTCCTGGGGGATCCCAAGATGTTCCCAGACCAGATGGGATGTAAAATCCCTGCAGCATATAATGCAGTCCTTTTTATTTTATTAAACCAAATTCCTCACACAGGAAAAATTTAGGAATTCTCAGACCACATCATCTTTGTTAAATTAATCTGAAACTGAGGTGAAAAATTGTTTTACTGTCATACTGCTAAAAACTGAATTGTATGGTATCCTTCCACTGACCTCCTCCGTAGTGAAATTGCTCCATATTGCTGAGTTGGCAGTTGGTATTCTTTCATTAGCATCTTTAGGATTAATGGAGACATTGACAAAATGGCCTATACATCAATGTGTAATGGAAACTTCAATCTCTTCTGCAGTGACCCTTTATTGGACAAGGCCATTAACAACACAAGGTGAGCTTGCCAGTATGTGACTAATTACAGCAGAGAAGTCAACAATAAAGACATGTCTGCTTTAACTGATACCAGAGATTTACAAACTGTTTTTTTAAAAATAAGATTTAAATTATTATTATCAGCTACATCAAGAAATCCCAAAGTTAAGCAACATATAACATTGTGGCTATTTTAAATCTGATCTTTCTCATGTTTCAGTTCTCATTCTGTCTCTCACTTTGTCTCAGTCTTACTCTCTTCTCTTGCTATTTTTTTCCCTTTTTTTTCCTTTCTCCCTTATTCTTCTTGCTCAGATGGAGCAAGTGGACAGAGCGATGCAAAAGCTTGCCAGATCGTATTTAGTTCAGAATTCTTCTGCAGCCATCTGCCGCTCCACTATATAACAAGGTGGAATGCTTCTTGGCAGTTTCATGGTTGAGAATGTTGTGGTGTGTTGCTTTTACCTGTGTACATGTGCATATGTGGATGGGACTGTTGAGGGAGGGGCATGTGGAAACATGTTTTTTTACATGCTTGTTAAAAGAACAGGACATAGGCAATGAACATAATGGGGAAAAAACTGCACAGCTTTGAACAAGCAGCATGATTTTGTGCCAGTGATGAACAAGTGTGTGTGTCTGAACATGTTTGACTGCTGAACTTCCTTACAAAGGCTGAGTCAGTGAAGACAGACAGTAGAGTGATAAGAGGCAGTACAAAAGTAGAGGAGAGGGGGAAAAGGAGGCAAACACCATGAAGGACACAGTTTGAGGGTTTGTGCATCCTGTTTAAACCACAATAAACATGTGGACTCAATGCAAGACAGTCTATCTCAGTTTTTGTCTTAGTGTCTTTCGCAGCAGAAGAAATATCTCAAGGATGAAGATTTACCATCCCCTTTTCTCTTATACACAAAATTCAGGATCACAAACACCATAATGTATCACTGACAAATATATGTGAAGAATGTTCAAATCAAATATTAACTAATGTTAGAGGGAGCTTTATGATATTCAAGATGAAAGCACAATTAAGTGAGCAAGAGTTAAATGATGTCTGCACTTAAATGCACTACATTCATTCAGTTTAGTTGCCTGTTTGCATAAATGGAAAAGTGTTTACTGTGCAAGCAGCATCCTGCTTGGTGTTCAGGAAAAAAAAAAACTTTTTCTTTCTTTCTTTCTTTCTTTCTTTCTTTCTTTCTTTCTTTCTTTCTTTCTTTCTGTATTCCAGTTGAACTACTACTTGCTTGAATTGAAAAGTACAGACCTTCACACGCACTATTGCAACAGCCTGCAGTATTTACATAGTAGCAGTTTGAGATAAACCCAAGTGATAAGGCTAAAAATCAATTTACTATTTTGGGAGGAACCATGTATTTTAATTTGAATTATGACATTGTGAATTTAAGGATAATTTTGTAAGAAATAATTATATCTATTACACATTACTTTATCAGTCAGAGTAATGTGTGTAGAATTACTGCTGATATGCTATTGTCAACAAGGGATTATAGTGACTGATGGACTACATGTCTACCAAACATCTGACGTTCACTGACATAATCCCATAACTCCTCTTTAGATCTAAATATAAACTGTGGTCAAAAAGTGGTCATTGAAAATAAAGTCAGATGTTTGCTGTATATTTTAAGTGCCAGAAATGTGTGAGGTTTTTTTTTTTTTTTTTTTTTTTTGAGTCAGATTCATTTCTCATTCTCTTCCCCCAGCAGGACAGCAGACTGCAGACAGCATGAAGTGGTGTTGTTATTAAAGACAGTTCACTTTCAAGTTTTATTTGGTATTACTGCAATTACCAAGTGTTACTTGGTGTACTTTATTCACACCACCATTTCCCACAAGTATAAAAATTAAAATCATCATGACATGCATTTATTGTTATTCATTGCTAATAAGAAGATCTGTTCTACCCTCTGGCCAGAGATGGTATGAGAACGATTTCTTATCCATCTCAATGATGAAGCAGGTGCTGCTTTTGCATTCCATGGTAAGATATTGTGCAGACTGACTGATTAAATTGTAAATCTTTTATATACAGGGGAGGAGAGCAGGGAAGTGCTTGAAAGAACTATTTAGCTGACTTTGATGAAGATTATCCATAGCGTGAGGGCTGCAGTAAGCATGTCCTATTTGATAGAAAAACAGACACACACACACACACACACACACACACACACACACACAAAACTGTGGTGCTATGAGAAGAAAATTTCTACAGCGTTGTACACTTAGTGAGCCCAGTTGGTGCATTATTCATAAAAGTAGTCAAAGTATCAGCGAGTATATGCAACATGCATACTAAGCTAAGCACTGTGCACACACATGCACGTGCACAGCAATTCAATCAGTATTTTTTGTTGGCCTTGCTATACCAACTTTTGTTAATAAAGAGTGGATGCAAATGAAGCTCTTATCTCCAGTGAGAGGGTAGATGAGGTAGTTCAGCATGTGAGAGCTATGTAAAACTACACAAGCTCCACCTTTAAGGTGCGTCAGACTCGAGAAGCAGACATATTGACATAACTGAAATGTAGGAGGAGAGCTTAAATCCTACTTGATAATTCAGTGACATTCTCTGTTGGATTTAATTAGAGCTTAGACCTTACTGAAATACTGGTGTGTGTGTGTGTGTGTAAGAGAGCAGGAGAGAGCCAAAGAGTGTTTTAATTACCTCTAATTGGAACCAAGAGAAAGGTTGTGAACTGGAGCTCAGAGGTCTAATTGCCATGATATGACCTCTCTCAACTGCTTAGTGTGGACTGGAGACACCTTCCACTTCCATCAGCCAGGCAGCAAAGCAGTCAAACACCACTAAACAAGCACAATGACATTCACAATACTCCCTCAAACAAGCAAACACACTTATCACTGATTTCATACACACTGCATATTATGCAGAATTTCACAATCTAAAACACTGAGAAGAAACGATGAAAACTGAACCCACTATGACCCTTAAATACAGAACAGGAGTCTAATGAGCTTCAACTCTCATCTATTATTCAAGCTCTTGCCATCAGCAGCTCCACACAAACTCTGTAAATGTGCTGTTAAACTTATAAAGTCCATTTGCAGCAGCATATCAATGGTGCTTCTGAGGCAAAATGAGAAGTATGTTAAAGTATATGAGTGTGCTTCCTGTGCACATGTGGTTGTGTGTGCACAGCAGTAGTTGCATGTGTGCAGTCTAATTGCATGCAATATTAATGATGTTCTCTAGTGGATAGTCTGTAATAGAATATAATTTGATCTATCTCTATAATCATTGATCCTCTCTTGCCTCTGTGATTGAGGAGCCTATAGACATGATTCTAAAACATTCAGCTTATGATTAGCACTATTATCCATGTAAGGATAAAGAATGTCCTGAGTGTTCAATTCCTACTTTTTTTTTAAAGACTATATTGTAGATATACTGTATAATGGATATTCACTGGCTTTTCCATCTATCAGATGAAGCAGCAGGAAACGTTAAGCTGAGCTATAGTAGATGCCGTGCTGCTGGGTAATATCCACACATACAGTCCAAAACTGCATGTGTGGATATTGCTGCTCCAAAACTAGAGCTATAGCCAAGGGATTTCCCAGCCTATTAACCATTTCTATTTATAGCCATCTGGCCTACTGTGGACAAGAAACTCTACATCTGAGAATGTCGTCTTTAATAGCAGAAATGATGAATGTCTTAGTCTGTGGAGTATAAGGTAGCAGTAGTAATTCAGATATATCTATTTAAGTTCAGGGAGAGGATTTATGTTCAAAACAAAGTGATTATATGGAAAACAATTTCTTACTCTGGACAATTTTATGCATCATAGCAGGAAAAGCACAGCTGTAAACATTAATGGTGTCTGTTCCATTTAGCCAGTATAGACAACAGGAGGCCCTTAGCTTTGTCAAACCTATAGATGAAGCCCTTTTAATGTTATTTCTAATGATCTGAGAAAGGTGTATGCATGGTTTGTTTTTTTATTATTTAATGAAGATTTTGAAAAGTATACTGTACATTGGGAAAGCTCTTATACATCTTATACTTGATTTTTTTATTATCCTATTTTGGGCAGAAATACAGTATACTCTTCAATCTACTCTTATTTATTTGGTGAAAATCAGAGCTGTAAATACAGTAAAGTCTCACCCATATCCTCAAATGATTTATTGTTGCATTGACCCAGACTGCACTTTGGGGCATCTTGAATTTTTCCTTAAATCAGCTGTGAGTCCTCACTATGAATACAACATTAGCAAACAGACAGCTGGTCTCATTGTCACGGAGTCAGAAGAGGAGTAGACCTGCAGTCAACCATAAAGGAGAAAAGAGGAGAGAGTAAAAATGTAAATAAAGAAATAATAGATTTTCATTCATTTTTTTTTTAAATTTGTTTTCTCGGTCATCATTAGTTCTTATTGGTCTGGCAGTGAATACTGTAAATGTAGACTCCAACAACACATCAGTCTTTCTATTTGTCCAGCTTTCCTGCTCTCTTCGGGCCAAGATTTTGTTTAAAATTCCCATTAGCTAGATGGTTGTCTGTATAAATGGTAAATAATGCATCTCTTGATACCTTAGAGATATATGACTAAGCACACTCAGTCAGGAAGAAATGTTAGCCTATAATACAATAGGTTTAGAGTATGAGAAGAAACCTTAGGTTGGAATACTGCTTATTAAGCCTAAGAACAAATACACTGATTTACCGCACATCACATTTACATTTAACATATTTTTCTTTGGTTTATTACATCACAAAATTGTGATGTTTTAATCAAGAGATGGATCAAAGCAAAAGCCCAAATTAATAAAGGTTCCTGACAGTATCATAGCTGGCCTTTTAACATTTTAGAGAAGACTAATCCTGCTGACTATGTTAAGCTGAAGTTTCAGAGAGGCTGAATGAGAGCTGTTTCCTGACAAACAGGTTTCAGTGGAGACCAAAAACATAAGGGGTTTTTCTAAGCATTACGTAAGCCCATACCTTTTCATTAAGTCAGCTTGAGAGATAAAGAAAGGTGGAGATTGCACAAAGACCAAAAAGTGTGAAGTATTTTGGAGAACCATCAGACTCATGAAATAAATTTCACAAATGTGAATAATGACAGTATTAAACAAGATAGCTGAAAAACTAACAGTTGAGAAAATACAGGAATTTATCACCAACACGTGCGAGAGCTTGTCCTTATCTACTCACCCACAGCTAGGGTTTGGTAAGATTTTAATTTTTCAAGAGGAAGATTCCAGAGTCATAACTAATCCTTTCCAGGAAGTACAAGAGGCCATTGCCATGCCATAAATACAGAAGAACAGTTAGTTATAGTGCCATAGTTATGTCTGTACACATTAAAGGATAATCAGGGCAGTTCTGGACCTGATTTATCCCTCCAGACAATCTGGAAAGTTCTCCTCATTTTAAGTCCTTGTGAGGAATGGAGGTTTAATCTTAATCCACTTGTTCTACCTATAAACCCAACCATGATTGACAATCAATCAATCAATCAATCCATCAGTCCATCAATCAATCAATCTATCTATCTATCTATCTATCTATCTATCTATCTATCTATCTATCTATCTATCGGAGCTTTATGGTAACTTATTGTTATTCCTACATGTAATGGCAATATTTATTTTATAATAACTGAACACATCCTGCCTAAATAAATATGTTGGTCTTTGTACAGGGGTCGAGTGCCACGCCCGCCTCCGGTGTCTTTTTACAGCGTGTGAAAGCAGGGAGTGATTGGTCGAGCATCACCATGGCTACACGGTGACGTCTTCTCCCTTGCTCCAATTGGATGAAACCCCATAACCCCAGCCGCTGCAGCGTTCTGGTCTGTCAAACTATCCCCGGAGGCCCTCCTCATTCCTCTTCGCTTAACAACTACTGGTTCACACGTCTAAAAAGCTTTGCCAATCAACAAAGAATACGATTAACGATTGGAGAACGTTGTCAGGATAGACCGCCCTATTTCAGTCCATTATTTGACTTTTCGCTGCTGCTTCCATTCTTTGCGACTCTGACCACCCTCCGGAATTGGTTATATCGGTGGAGCAAGTTTGGACCTCAGCAGGTCAGAAACGATGAGTATTTTCTCATTTTCCTTTAATTTCTTTAAGTATGGTAACTTTGGTTGATTTATCAAGCGACATTGACGCATTTGGTATTTTTGGACGTTTTTGGAGTGCCGTTAACATGACATTTTATTGAAAGGAGTGGCCGAAGAAGCTATGCTAAGTATCTTTTGCTAATATGCTAGCTAGCTCGCTAGCTACAACGGCAGCCACCTTTGTGGCGGGTTTGCACTGTGAAACAGGCAGCCTCCGCAACGTACAGTTTAACAAGATAGGATTTTTCCCGTTACATTACTCCGCAAATTGCCATAGGTTTTGAAGAGGTGGACTGAAAAAATCTCATTTATAGCTAGTAAATGTTTCTGGAATTTGATTAAATGGAGCAAACATTTTAAAAGGGGAACTTACCTCGATACTGCTCCAGTTCCTAGCCCACTTCATCCTCACCAGGAGGGTGCTTGCTCTTTCATGTGACGTTATGAGCGGATTATCAGTTGTGAAAGTTATATTTTGATAGTGCTAATTTTTTATCACCTGTTTCCGCAGCTTTTGACGTTACTGTGGGGGAACAGCGACGGTTCTTGACGGTCATTCCTGGGATTTCTGATTTGTCAGTCACTCACTTAAAAAATATAAACTATGTCTCAGTCGGAGTGTGATAAGTCGGATTGTGTTCAAATGGCCAAATTTGCGGAGCAGGCTGAGCGCTACGACGACATGGCAGCGTTCATGAAGAAGGTCACAGAGAAAGGATGCGAGCTGTCAAACGAGGAGAGGAACCTGCTGTCCGTCGCCTACAAAAACGTGGTTGGTGCGAGGCGGTCGGCGTGGAGGGTGCTCTCCAGCATCTGCCAAAAGGAAAACAACGAAAAGAAGCAGCAGACCCGCATTTATCGGGAGAAGGTGGAGAAGGAGCTCGAGGAAATCTGCAAAGAAGTTTTGGTAAATTGTCACTTTTTCCTTCCTCTGCAATTGAATATGTTGTTTACAGATGAGGTGACATCCGTTGTGCTTTTTCCGAAATGCAACTGGTGGACGGAAGTGTTTATAATAGTGTTTGAAATATCCCTGTAGGTGTGTCAGGTGAGAGAGAACAAATGGTGAGATGCTGTCTAAACTTTCACCAGAGGACAGCAGGTCTTGATGAAGGTGTGGGAACATCTGTCACTCACTCCTTGAATTTGTTTGTCCACAAGTTGATTTTCTGTGTGAATGTGCGCACTTTATCCTGGACATTTAGTAAAATGGTACCTCGCCCCTGCATGCTAAGATTCAGTACATTTAGATGGAAATATCAGACATATGTGCAAGTGTCCGAATCCACAATGCGTCTGCAAGACAGCCTCCAATCTGCAGATTTTCAGAAGCAAGGAATGCTTCTCTTAGTTCATATACACAGGTCCTCTGACAGCCAGCAGACGCTGGAGTGAAGCGGCAAGCCTTCATACCTGGCGCCCTCGTTACACAGGACAGAAAACAGTCTGCGATTGGTAAAGTTCACTATATGTATAACGTCCTGCATAGGGTTGCCACCCATCCGGTATAATACGGGATCATCCCGGATTTCAAAGTAAAAAAGCGTCCTGTATTAATTCAGTATGGGACACAGTTTGTCACGTATTTTCGTGTAGGTCGTTTTCATATATAATACTAGGTCTTCAGCGTGCTGAAAATAACATTCAAACCAGTTTTACAAGTGGAGTTGAGATGTGTAATTTTACTGGTGGAGCTCACAGTCACCTGCTCCTCCTCTGTGCGCTGCTGTGAGAGAGTGCACATTATGTCAGTCTCAGTGATTGCCTCGGGAAGTGAAGTACCTCGCTGTTTTTGTTTTTTTTTTTATATATATATTTTCACGATGTCTGCAAGTGCGTAAGAGGCAATCAAAAACGTAAGCAAGCAAAAACGTAAGGCAAGCAAAAACGTAAGAGGCAATCAAGATCAGACCTTGATCAAGATCAACAGAATATCAGTGCCCCCCCCCCCCCNCCCCCCCCCCCCAATCCTGTACCGTATTTTGGCAGAACAAAGGTGGCAACCCTAGTCCTGCAGAACCTGATATAGTTCATCATGAATCTGCTTAGCAAAAAGCGCTCGCGATGTATCATCATTGTGTGGTAACTATGTCGGAACTTTCTGCCTGATCAGCGCTGTCACTCTGCTGTGCTTGCCGGACATGGCAGCGGCTCCAGCCGATTTGATGTAAACGAGCAGTTGTGCAGAATTGCCTGTGTTGAAATCTCTTTTGGCCATACAGTACAGGTCTCTCCCATCACACAAAGCAATTTTTAAAAAATATATTATCTTTAATATTCGGCCATAAACCACCAACATATTTAGAGTACTGTTTGCTCTCCATTGCTGCCCACCAACCGTTGCCCACCACTTCCGCTCGATGACGTCACAAAATCATGTGACTGTAAACAAGCTATTGACCATTATTTTGGTCTTAAATTTCATTTAAAGTGGTATTAAAAANATGTGACTGTAAACAAGCTATTGACCATTATTTTGGTCTTAAATTTCATTTAAAGTGGTATTAAAAAGGTCTTAAATTTAAGTTGTTTATACCTGTAGACACCCTGTTTTATTTACAGTGGTTTGTGTGAATATGCCTTTGTTGAGCCTTCTCCTGCTGTCTGTTCTCATTCCACATCTGTACCCACACCTTTATTAAAATCCACATTGAGATTTGATTTGATTGTTTTAGCACAATAAATTATGTGAAATGTCATCTCCCCATTTCCTTCTGAGCTGCTGTTGTATAAAAATGGCTTCTTAAGCTGGTGAGGACAAGGAAGTATTATATGGTCCTCCCACTGCTGTTGCCTTTGGGAATCTGTATTTAGAACAATGGGGCTGAGTCCTTTAGGGCGTGAACTGACAAAAGGTCATACTGACTACACCAGTTCCTGAGTGGGTGCGCTTGCACGGCTCTGACTCCATCTACAGTATTTCAGCTGGTAAGCGCTGGCTGAAAGTTTGTCAGCAGAGGAGGGTGTGTGTCACACCTCATGCCTTAACTTGTCCACAGAGGCCTGAAAGGTTAGTTATGCACATACAAAAGCATCAGCAATGCAAAGACTGCAAGAGACAATTAAGTTGCTTGTGTGCCTCTTCGTCTGGAGGATTACCTGCATTTTGAGTTAACATCTGTCAAGTTGTAGGGCTTGTAAGCAGATAAGGGTATTTGTACTCCACATCACGTTTTAAACGTGTTTTGACATCTGAATGCTTTTGAACAAAATACAGCTATCTTAGAAAATATGAAATCAAGTGCTTTAAACTACATGTTAAGTGTGAGCTTATCTGATATTCCAGGGGTGGAGCATAACCTTGGTAGGGCACATTTTATGAAGAATGTTTCCTACTTTAATAAATGTTTATCTGATTACTACTTTTGATGAGTAACAGTGCAGGAAAGAGCTCAAATTTAAACTTCATTGTAGTGTTTAATTGATTTAAAAATCAGCGATTAGTCAAAACTGGAGGATTATATCAAATACTGCTGGATGTGTGAAGGTACTCAGACACATAACTAATCAAGTTTTCATCCAGCAACACTTGCATTGTCTTGCGAGTATTGATGACTGAAATCAGAACTTTGTGTGAAAGACTCGGAGGCAGCTCCTCTTGTCTGTTGTGCAGAACATGCAGTGAAACAGGAACGCTTTACACTTGAGACCTGTGCGTGTTTTGCTTGAGCCAATCTTTGTCAGTAAATGGCTGGGGAGTGGCTGCTGGGATGGGTTTGGCTCAGGAAAACCAACCAGCCTCTTTGCTGTAGGGTTTGGAAAGGAAATCTATTTTCTCTGACTTTTCTGTAATACTTCTGTGAGTCACAAGGACGGACAATGTTTCCATCAACTCTGAACCCCATACTCTGTTCTGGTGGGGAACTGAAAGTTCTGAGGCACTGGCAAGGATTTTCCTCCAGATTAAAATGGTTAATCTGCTCTCTAACTCAGTTAATTTCAGCATAAAATTCGCCAGTACAATCTTTCTGTTGCCACTGAAAGGAATATAGCTCATCCAAGAGCATACTAACAAGGTCTAATTTAGCAGACATGGCTTGTATATCTTGCAAGACAAGTGTTGTTGAAATCCTTTTGCCACCTTTAATATAGCAGCCATCTTCAGGTCATCGACACGTCACCAAAGATGAGAGGATAGTGTGTCCCTTTTTTAAATGAGCAAAACCTTCATGTACAGGGTAAATTTTGTTAAGATATTTTTATAACCTTTGTAAAAGCAACTGTTTAAGTAAGACCACTATTCTTCTGTTGAAATGCAAATGTTCAGGGTCACCAAAATGAAAAGCAGCAGCTGGTCGAGTTTATGCAAAAAATTAAATGGAACATTTGGACTTCCACATTCTCCACTGTGTATAGGCTGACATTAGGTGACAGAAGTAGATCCTGAAGTTGCCACCAGGAGACAGCTGCTGAATTTTTAAAAACAGTATAAACTTTCCTGAGGTTACATGAAACAACTGGTTGTATGATGCAATGCAAACAGCATAGCACGATACAGAGGGCATTTTTATGGCAACAATTGTCTCATCAGTGTAACTTCTCTTTCATTCTGGAATGAAAGCCAATGATATCAACAGAGAGGGATCTGGGGCAGAAGACTGTCAAAAACACACGAGGCCTGGTCCGATTGTGGACAGTTTGGAAGGGCTTGAGTTTGAATTGTCACAGAATGAAATGTTTCAACCTTAAATGATAACTTGGTGTGCATATGCCCTTGGCTCCTAATCGAACAGAACAGTGTTCATTAACAAAAGAGGAGAACAGTGTGGGACAGCAGCTGGAGTAGTGCTCTCTGGTGGACAGAGTCTAATAGGATATACTTATGATGGGTGCCACCCAACCACGAGTATTGTGCCAAACAACTCACGTTTGTTCTCAGTCTGCACAATTCTGTACAGTGAGCTTGACTATTTTTCTGAGAATATTACTTATCTGTTTTTACAATGAATGGAGCTAATGTCATCATTGATGCTTGGCCAGCTCTGATGTCATAATGTTCATTTCATTTATTTATTTCAGACATGACACTCAGAGAAATAAACAAAACAAGTAAACAATCAAAAAGAAAAAAAAATGTCTGAAAACTAGTAGGATGAAGTATAACTTATGAACTCTTACCTGCTACATATTTCTCATATTTCTGCAACTCATCTCTTATTGTTTCCTGCTTGTTTGATTATATTTACCAGCTTAACGCTTATATTTAGATATCAACAAAGATTTACAGATAAATATAAGCATAGTTTCCAAACAACCATATATTCATATGCGTTTAATATTATTTACTCGCCTATATACCTCATAATAAACATATATATACACACACACACACACATACATATATATATATATACATACATAAAAATAACAGTAATCAAAAAAGAAAAACAAAAGGGCACAACCGAAGAGAACACCAAGCACACATTTACTGTTCCATACTACTATATTTTTCAAGCAGTCTTTTTTTTAATGTTTTCTTAAACTGATTCATAGTTGTACTCTAATTTCATTATCTAAATCATTCTATAAATTTACGCCACAAACCAAAATACATCTGCTCTCTAAAGTGGTACAAGAAAAGTGCTTCTTAAATTTAAAATTTCCCTCTTAATTTGTCACATCCTGTCTTACTTGTGAACAATTGCTGTATGTTAGCAGAGAGTTACTTATTGTTCGCTTTGAGCATTATTTGTGCAATCTTAAATTCCACTAAATAAATTTCAGATTTTGTGCTTTGGAAAACAGTGTATTGGTGAACTCATTATATCCCACATTATATACTATTCTAATAGATTTTTTTTTTTTTTTGTAGTAATATGCTTACTGGATATTGAACTATTATATGTGTTACCCCGCACCTCTGTAGTTGGTCAAGTAAAGTAAAAACAGTGAACAGTATAACATGTAAGAGACTTTATCATTCAAAATGTATCTAGTTCTTCGCAGGATTGCAACACTCTTTGCCAACTTTGTTCGTATATATTTTATGAGGTTTCCAACAGAGTTTATGATCTAGTATCACTCCAAGAAATTTATTTTCATACACTCTTGCAATATTAATATTGTCGATCATTAATTGAATTGGGATGTTAGTTCTACGATTTCCAAATAGCATAAATTTAGTTTTTTCAGATTTATTGATAATTTATTTCTGTCAAACCATCGTTGTATGTGTGTTGTTGTGGTTTAGTTGATTATTTAATTTGAAGAGAATTACTGTGAAATGTGCAATTTTCATGTTTTTTTTTTTTTTTCCCACAGGCTCTGCTGGACAATCATCTAATTAAAAATGACGACAAAAACAACGAAAGCAGAGTCTTCTACCTTAAAATGAAGGGAGACTACTATAGATACCTTGCTGAAGTTTCCAGTGACGACAAAGGAAAAACAAGTGAGTTTACAGTTGTAATTATGTTTTATTTATTTAAAATAAAGTGCCTCATTTATTTGGACTCTAGTATGGGAAGATGGGTTTGCAATATTTTTTTCAACAAAGTTGAATCTGCCAGAGTGTGTTTGTGTGTGTGTTCTTGCCTTATATTGAGACTTGCACAGACTTTTTTTTTTTTTTTTTTTTTTAACATTGATTCCTTTCTATCTCTAGACAGTAAGTGCTCTGAAGATGCCTACAAGGAGGCACAAGATTGCAGCCAGTGCTTGCCTCCCACACACCCCATCCGCTTGGGTTTGGCCCTTAACTTCTCTGTTTTCTACTATGAGATCTTAAATATCCCAGAAAAAGCCTGCAAACTTGCTAAAGAGGTATGTAGACATATCTTCTAACACTTATACTGTATGTCCATATGTTAATGGCTGTATTTAGTACATTATTGTATAACTTTTAATACTCAGTTTCACTCCTGGTCAAAGTGATGACGCTGTTAATGTTTTCCCTTTTGCTGATAGGCATTTGATGATGCCATTGCGGAGCTTGACCAGCTGAGTGAGGAGTCCTACAAAGACAGCACTCTCATTATGCAGCTCCTCAGAGACAACCTGACAGTGAGTGTTCTAATCTCAGAACAGATCCAAGAACTTAACAGTGGAAGCAACTCTAGTATGTTTGCTTGGATTTCTTACTTCCCTCACTATTCACATTCCCCTGTCAAGCAACCAAACAGTTGAAGAGGTAGTTGACAGCATGTTGGTGAAATATACTTCAGTTCATGTTTTAAAAAAAAAAAGAAAGCAACAACCAAATAATTTAAAATCCAGTCTAATATCTGACAAGCTATATTAAACATCATTATATTTCTTTCCGTTTTTCCTCAGTTATGGACATCGGACACCGGTGCTGAGGAGGGTGATGGTGAAGGAGGAGATGGTGCTGAGCAGGAGCACTAAAANAAAAAAAAAAAAAAATTATGGGTCATCTCCAAAAACAAAAGGAAAAAAAAATTACACCTTTCATTCCTTTTTGCTCCATTCAGAATTATTGTACCAATAAAACCAATGCTGAAAAGAGTTGTGTAATAAAATTTAAACAATAATTTAGTCTTTTCACAATCAGACAAAAAGAAAATTGAGGAAATGGAAATCTTTCATTCCTTTGGTTTGTGTTGTTCCTGGCCTTCCCATATGTGCAGTTTCAGTTGTAGAAAAGCAATGATAGCTTGATTTTTGTATCAAACTCCGAGACCAATTTAGAAGGCAGAACAACATGAAGCACACAGTTGAACAACTGGAAACCTGAAACCCATCAACTGAGAAGGTTTGGATTTTTTTTTTTATCCCCCAATAGGAAATGTTAGATTTAAGAACTAGTTTCCCCATACCTTTTAGAGTGTCTGTCTCTCCAGTTATGTGGTACGTTACAGCAGCTGAAGTCCAGCTTGAAACAGATAAGTTCTATACAGCAGGGAAAGCCAGTGTACTTCATATGCTTGGCAAAAAATGCTACAATGCAGCCAAGTCGGCCCGTTGTTTGTTCTTCACTATCTGCTCTGGTTAAGATGCCACTCTTCACTGAAGCATGTTTGTTTTTTGGGAAGACATGGTGGGGTTTATGTGACCAAATGCAGGGATCTTTTCGTGGGGTAAAAAAAAAAAAAAAAANGAAAAAAAAAAAAAAAAAGACAATTCTGTTATGCATGTCTTTTGAGATATTACACTGGAATGGGAACAAATCCAAGTGTCAAGATTAGTACTTCTCATTGCAGGTCTGTAGTCCAAAATAGAGGGCTGTTTGGTTAGTCTGTCCAGTGACTGTCATAGAGTGGGACCACTATTTTATTTTGCTACTCATCCATTGTAGTCCTCAAAAGCCTTGTGGATTATTCCCTATGTATCAACTGTGTAACATGAATAAAACATTTTATAAACCAAGTCCAAGTTTGAATTTTTGTCTTTTACTAGCACAGGGCTCCATCAGTTTTTATTGAACCAAGTACTGCCTTTGACGAACTAAAACGGTGAAATAACACTACCAAAACACCAACTCAAACCATAGAAAAGCATACACACACACGTGTGTTCCACTTGTTTTTAATGAAATCTAGTTGCTGCAAAAACAAATTCCATCTATTTGAGTTTTATGAGTTTTATTGATTCCCTTAAGCTGCCAGTCATTTGGGGTGTGTGTGTGGGTCCGGGGGGGGCGTGTACGTTCAATAGTTTGAGATGATCGAAATAAGTACTTTTGATATTTGTATGTTACAGCAGCGTATTACTGCCACCATGTCAAATTTTTTTTTTTTTTTTTTTTTTNACATGGTGGCAGTAATATGCTGCCGTAGTATATTACCCTTATCACTGTAAAATTACGGATTTTAGAGGACACATCTGGAGGTTATCCATCAGAATAACACGTCTATTTGTGTTAAATATTAGTAAATATCACAGAAAATTAATAGCTTTGTCCGTTAGATCAATACGTTTTGATTTTATTTAACCAGTTAAGTCTCATTGAGATAACCTCTTTGCCAAGAGAGACCTGGCTAAAACGAGTTGGGGCGAGCGGAATGTTAAATCTAAGCAGCTATCTCAACCAAGCTAGGTCGAGAGACATACAAAAGAACGACAAGTACTTAAAGGATAACGTTTAACGACAAAAGATAACATGTTTTATTACATTTGCTTAGTATAATACACAAATGCCAATTCACAAGTGCCTTATGATCAATTATTGTAACTACCGTGTAGTAGGAAATGGAATTCACGCTTAAGGAAGCTAAGCGGATGTTTTCCACTCGGTGCACTTCCGGGTAGCTTAGCAGTATGGGTATCAAATTGTGACAATGGTAGATAGCACCCTGGATGAGCTGTCTTAAGATGAACTACATATTCTTCATTATTTTTTTGGCCCCTTGCTGGGCCAACCGTGCCATTAAATCAAGAATTACGGAAAACGGTCACGAAGAAAACAAAGATTTCGGTGAGCAACAAGCTAACGTTCACATTAGCTGTCCGTAGAGTGATACTTGTTAACGACAGACGCCGTCGCTTCGTTGTTGTTAAGAATTCATTCGGTATCATTTTTAAAAGATGTGGCATTATGTTTTCACAAGCTGTTGAATAAGACAAATATGATACTAAGCTAGTCTGCTAACGTTATTAGGTTGTTGTCACTGACTTGCTCATATCTTACACTATAATGCTGGTGTTTTTAAATGCATTAAAGCAGTGTCTCTTGACTGTACGACCCCCTCCACTTTCCCTGTCCTCTAGATGGTCTGAACGCCATGTTGTCGGATTTTGAGGTGCTGCCATGGTCAAGCCTTCAGCTGCATTCTGTGAGGAAGAGGGATGTCCACACCCAGTCCCACCTGGAGCGCGTGGTGAGCTTCAGAGCCCTGCACAGGTACAGCAGAACCCTCAGGACTCACATTTGCTGCACTAACAGAGTTCAGTCAGTGATCTGTGGTGTTGAGTAGTGTACTATTTGCAGTAATGAAATAAAATATGACAAAAGAAGAATCTGATCCCTAAAGTTGTAAACCTCAACACTCATTCCACCCTGACTCCTCAAAGTATTGCATGAAGCAGGCAGTCATATTTGAATTCAGATGGCACATGTTTTAATTTTCCCTTCTGGTTTCAGGGATTTCAAGCTTTACTTGACCACCAACACAGACCTGTTCACTGAGAATTTCAAGACAGTTTTTGTTGATAAGCATGGCAGAGAGGATAACTATGATGTTCAGCTGCAGAATTACTTCACTGGACATGTTGTAGGTGAGTACAGGACACAGGATTAGAGATGTACCTATATGGGTTCTGATAATGAGTTCATAGTATAAACATAGGTGCAAAACAGATTAAGTTTTAGAAACATGCTTGACAAAGACAACAATTCTTTCATCCTATTGGTGTTTGATAGCTGTATTTAGAGATATTTTATTCTACTGTCAGCCAAATATCTGTAATTTTGTACTGAAATGATACTACTTTTTCAGGACGATCATGGGCAGTATTACTAATTAATAGTATGCCAATGTATAGTATGTATTAATATGTATGTAACCATAAAATAGATGTAAATGTGCATGTGAATGTTTCTAAAGAAATAGAATAACTTCATTGTACACTAAGGTGGAAATTTGTCTTTGGATAGACAAACATTACAAAAAATAGACAAAACACATTATTTTGCATTTGCAGGGGAGGAGAATTCTCGTGTGCAGGCACACATAGATGAAGATGAGTTTTCTGCCCACATCTTAACTGATGAGGCAGAGTACAACATAGAGGTAAGGAGCAGTTATACTAATCCTGCTGCTGAATATAATCCAAACAGAAGTTCAATTCTTTATTGTCATGTCAACACAGAGTTGATAGGAATTTGTCTCGATGCGTTCACAACATACAAACAGACAATAAACAAACAACAGTCACGAAAACAAAGAAGAGAGTATTGTAACTTTTGTAAGACGCACAGGTTGAGACACCCATGTCAGTGCTGAAAGCCCACACATGAGGCAGAATTGTGGTTCAAAAGCAATATCACAAGTGTCTATCAGTATTTGAAACAGAAAACAGAAAAATTACAATTAGATATTTCCATTGATGTCTAAATCTGACATTACAACACAGCCAATTTTCTTATCTCATTTCAAATTCCACACATTCCTGCCTTTCCTAACTGTTTTATTCTTAATCTCATTGCTCCCCCACATTCTGAGCTTTCTTCCTCTCTTGCCCTGTCTTCCTACCCTTTTGAGACCTCTATCCTCTTACTCTCCTAGTTATGCTCTGACACATCTGCTTTGTTCTCTTTCTCTCTCTCTCTCTCTCTCTCTCTCTCTCTCTNTCTCTCTCCCCGTCAAGCCCCTGTGGAGGTTCACAGGTTCTCCTGATGATGGCCAGTTACTTGTGTATCGCTCTGACGATATCAGGAATCTCAGCCGTATCGTCTCTCCAAAAGTGTGTGGCTACATCCACGCCGAGGCCAAGGACCTCCTGCCAGAGACAGCCAAGATGGACTCTGAGGGCCAGGAGGAAGAGAAAGGTGAGCACAGCTACTCGTTTGTCTTACTGGGGCTGCAGATATGTGTGTGTGTTTCCGCATTTGTGCTGTAGAGACGTGTAGGATGAAGATGAAGCAAGAAGAAGATAAGAGGTTGAAGATAACAAATGTGGTTCAGCAATTGGCTCTATGCTATATATGATGCTTGTTGCTGGTTAAAAAGAAATGGAAAGAGTAGGAGGATGACAAATGTTAAAGGTGGAGAGAAGTAAAGAGGAGGCTGTAATAGTGAGACAGTGGAGGTGGGCGTTTGATTCTGCAACAGTCACTTTAATAAGAGACTTTTTATCTGTAAAGCCTAGCCTATGTTGCGCACATACACTACTGACAAGGTGGTATTATATAAAAACTAAACGCGTGTTCATTCTTTTGTGTTGCATTAGAAGTGTAAAGCATGAGGAAGCATTCGTTGGGGATATGATCTGAGGTGAAGGTTCTTACGGAGGAGGTATTAAAATTCATGGAGGCTCTGCGGCCCAGTAAGGTGATGCAGAGACATTGCTGGTCTCCCACTGCTTGCTGTTGCACGCCCACGTCAGAGCAGCAGATCCCGGAGTATATTGTAACGCTCAAATGTAGCGTCTCCCTCTTTTCCTTTAATTCTCCAATAACTGACTGTTAAGCATTTATGGCGTATGTGGTTACCACAAATCTTAGCAGAATTCCTGAGTGTTAAATCCAAGTATGATGATGAAGTCTTGTGACTAGAGTAAGACTTATTCTGAGTGATCATGGCTTGAAGTAATAGAATCGGCACAGAATATTTTCATAACATAATAATGTTTGCTAATTAAATTTGTTGCAGGGGTCCAGTTTTTTCTTTCTTTCATTGGCTCATGCTTTCAGTATATCACCATAGTTAATGTTTGTTCTGCGCTCGGGTCTCTACAACAACTTCATACTGCAGCTCACTTTGGTCTGAAACCAGAAGGAGAGCTTGAATCAGATCACAGGCAAACAAAAAAAAAAAAAAAAAANAAAAAAAAAAAAAAAAAGACAGGTTGCTAAATATGAAAATGAGGCCAGTTATCAATGGGATACTGGAGCATGGCCTCATTGTTTTACTTCCTGATGTCTCCATCTATCTATTCTTATGTAAGTTTACCCTTGACTCATATAGGTCTGGCTGTGTCTGAGTTAAAGGCATGTTTGACGGGCTTCTTTTCTTTCCTATGTTTGTCTGTGACCATTTTCTCTTTCTATCGGTTTGTCTGACTCCTTGCTATGCATGTATCTCCATGACTGTGGCCTTGTAGAGCCCCTCCACAGAGCGACGAGACAGGTTCACAATCATAAGAAGAACACTTGCCCCCTGCTGCTGGCCGCAGATTACCGCTTTTTTAAGCACATGGGCCGTGGACAGGAGAGCGTCACACTCAACTACCTGGTCTGATTTTATGTTCTTATAACACAGAACAAGTGCCAAAAAATGTTGTTTGCTGCATAAGCAAGATGTATAATACAAGGCATGTTTTACTTTTTTTTTTCCTATAGAGTATTTAAATTAATTGGAGGAGAGGACAACTTATTACTCAACTGACAAGTTTAATTTTCACATTTTACTTCCACAATACCTTGACAATCTTGAAAACCTTTTTTTTTTTCTCCTTTTTCTTTTCCCATTTCAGATTGAGTNCCTTGACAATCTTGAAAACCTTTTTTTTTTTCTCCTTTTTCTTTTCCCATTTCAGATTGAGTTAATTGATCGAGTTGATGACATTTATAGAAACACAACCTGGGATGATGAGTTCAAAGGCTACGGGGTCCAGATCCATCAGGTGTGTGAGTGTGTGTGGCACTTTGTAATATGATTGCAAGACTGACCTCTTCACCTCTTTGTGGTATTTTGGCTTCAGACATCATGGCTCTCTGCAGCATGGCATTTTTGTTTCGCGTAGTGTCACTCTGACACTGAACGCAACACTGTCTGTCCCTCAGTGGGCGTGAAAACAGCGTTTGTAGAAGGGCCTGGAAGCTTTTGCCTCATGGGGTAATTTCATTTGTTCCACAGCTTTGGGAATGAATGGGGATACTGTTTGTTATACTATGGGTCCTAGGCTTTCCTCGTTGAAAAGATATGCATTCATTTAACCACGCTGACTTATTTTCCAAGCTGACTCACCCAAGATGTCAAGAATATCCTGCAATATGGCACTTTTAACCCAGTGCCTTAGAAAAATGTATGGCTCCAAACAGAAACCTGAAAATATGTTGTTGCTTGAACGGCATGTCGAACTCTCATGTTCACATGGTTCTGTTTACCCTAAATAGATTTTCTCTGGATTTCAGGCTAATGTTACAGGTCTTAGGTCAGAGTAATTTCATATTTCTATTAACCAATTATTTGTGCTTTTGTTCTTCTAATGACAGCCAACACTTCCAAACAGATTCAGTCTACACATACCGGAATGTGATCAAATAAAAACAAGCAAAATAGCTCTTAACATGCTTTTGTGCATCCTCACATCTGCAGCTGATATTACAAAAGATACATAATGCTCAGTGACCGTACATTAATTGTAAGCCAGTAGATCAGTTGAACAGTTTGAGCCAAATGTAAAATGCTATGATTATACTGTATATGAGTTGTGCAGCCCTGCTTCATGCCTTAATGTTGTTGATTTCCATTCTCAGATCATCATTAACAAAGAGCCTACCAAACCTCCCCCTGGTATTGGTAGCAACTACTGGGTCCACTATAACATGAAGAACAGTCCAGTAAAAGGAAAGGAGGTGTGGGATGTCAAGAGGCTCCTGGAGGTGAGAGAAGAATTCACCATTAGCATGATGTAATGTAGATCAGGGGAGGGAAAAACTTGGGAAATACAGAAGTGCTTTTGTTCATACAAACCCTTGGATTGGAGAATATAATATACAGAACAATGTATGTATGTATTGAATTCTCAGCTGGCACCTTTGGTTCTAGAGTGGTTCAATGAATAAATAGAGCAGTTCAATGAATAAATCAACAGATTTGTCTGTAGTTGACTCAGAAGTAGTTCAGATCACGTGACCACCACACCATGTCTCCAAACCGGTCTTAGTTTTTCCTCACCCAAGTGCGATTGCTGTGTTCAAACACGCTCAAAAGAACCCTAATCTGATGGAGCCAGAGTAAACACATACAGTAGGTGTGAAAACGCCCGGAATCAAAACAAGCACTGCAGTTTTAACTCATGATGTCACGGCTAAGAAGTTCAGTTTAGAGATATAGAAATACTACACATTGAATGAAGCATTGGTGTTAGAGATTATTGTATTTTTACATTTAAAATGTCATTTTTCATTGCCAGTTCTGCGTTTGGTGTCAGTATAACTAACGTGGGCATATAAAACATGATAGATCACAGCTCTTCATGTGTCCCTTCAGCAATTCAGCTCTGATATCGCTGACAACGCCTCCAACGTGTGCCTGGCCCATCTGTTCACTTACCAGGATTTCGATGAGGGCACTCTGGGCCTGGCTTACGTGGCTCCTTCCAAACCTCTGGCCCTGGGAGGCCTCTGTTCCAGACGTAAGGACGTGGCTCTGAAGGGCTGAATAGCTTTGCATTAGGGCACTACACTAAGCAGCGAACGTTATCAGTGTTATGTCTGATGTTTTAAATTCATCATGACACTGTGCACTGTTGTGCTTGCTGCTTGTGCGTAAGATTTTTAAAGACATTTCAGGATTATTGAAAATCAGTAAGAGGTCATGGAGCATAAGGTTAGGGCTGACAGCCTGGACAATCTGTGAAAAATTACAAGTACATCTTTGGAAGGCAAAATCGAATGTTCAGCGTAAAGCTGAGCTTTGATTCAATCTTTTCTCTTAGAGGAAATGCTGATCTAAGAATTACTCTGTAGGACAAAGAAAATTAGGAAAAATCTCTTAAATATAAATAGAACAATTTTTATATTGTTAGCGATGTTAAGGAGAAATGATTATTGATATTTTTCTTTTTTTTTCCTTTTTGAAGCATACTACCCATCTCACTCTGTCAAGAAGCCCAGCTACCTCAACACAGGCTTGACCAGCACTAAGAACTATGGGAAAACAATTCTAACAAAGGTCTGTTTTACCTTCTTGTCACTCATATTGAATAAATGACTGGTTGTTTTAGTTGGTTGGTCCGTTTTAGCATAAATTACGAACTGTTGAATCTTCATCTTGTATTGACACATTTTTGCACCTTCAACATCGATACACTGCTTAAAGATCCTTTCTCTTGTTCCGAAAAGGGAACAGAGGAAATTTGGGGGTGCTATAAATAATTCAAAAGCTGCGCCTCCAAACATTACATACGTGCTCTGTTAAACCAATTTGATCATTGGAATTTGCTAGCAAATGATAAAAATCCCACTAGTTTGTATCGTAACAGAAAGATCGCTTCAACACCAGTGCGTTTCCTTTTAGTTTAGAAAAGTCAGTTTTGCAGACTGCATTTTGTGCTTGACAGTGTTCTATTACAATTAGTGATTCATAGTGATTCATTAAATGTTTATCATGAATAACTCTGGTTACGTTGTTACCCATCAGGAGGCCGACTTGGTGACAACCCATGAGCTGGGCCACAACTTTGGAGCGGAGCATGACCCTGACAACATCCCACACTGCGCTCCCAGCGACGACCACGGGGGGAAGTTCGTCATGTACCCTATCGCTGTCAGCGGCGACCACGTCAACAACAAGGTATGTTCCTGATAAGCAACAGGCAAGGGAAGCTGCACATGGGCCAAAGCATTACTAGTCTTTTAGAAGGTTTTACCCCAACAGATTCTGGCAAACAGGATAACAATTTCAAAATAAAATGTAATATGAAGTGTGAAGCTCATTTTTAAATATGTGTTGCTTATATAGAAGGTTGGATAAATGTGAGTCATAGGTGTTCCTGTTAAATATACTGACAGTAAATCTGCTTCCTACACCACAGGCCTTAATAGCATAATATGCATGTGACTTTCATTAGTTTAGATTTTTTTTTTTTTTTTTTTTTTTAGAATAGATTTTTCTTGCAGTTTTATAACAAAAATGAACTTACACCATTGTTACTGTAGTACTTTTTTTTTTTTGCCTTCCTGGGAACCTTTTACTCCTAACATTCCTCCATGCTGTCAAAACCCTNCTTTTTTTTTTTTGCCTTCCTGGGAACCTTTTACTCCTAACATTCCTCCATGCTGTCAAAACCCTGTCTCTCCTTCTCCTTCCCTCCCCAAAGCACTTCTCCAACTGCAGCAAGATCTCCATAGGGAAGACGTTACGTTTCAAGGCTCCCATCTGCTTCAAGGAGAGGAACAGCAAAGTCTGCGGTAACTCCCGAGTGGAGGAAGGGGAGGAGTGCGACCCCGGGCTGCTCCACCTTAATGATGACCCCTGCTGCACAGCCGACTGCAAGTTCCAGCCTGATGCACAGTGCAGGTATGAGATCTGACACACACACACACACACACTCACATGCATGTTTTATAACACACACTCTTCATTCACACGCAAAAACACTGCCTGTATAAGGTGAAAATGAGTAGAATTGCCGTTACATGTTCCATATGCTGTAATATGCACACTTGATACTTTATAAAACCCCATGACCTTCACTGATTGAAGCTTATGAGTTGAATATTTGTGTTACCAGTCAGAATCACACACACAAACACACACACACACATACTCACACACACACACTCACACTCACACCTGTGATTTCTCCACAGTGACAGAAACAGCCCTTGCTGTAGGAATTGCAAGTTTGAGCAAGCGGGAACAAGGTGTCAGGAACCCATCAGTGCTACCTGTAAAGGCATGTCCAGCTGCACAGGTGAGCGCCTCCTGCTGGTCTTACATGAGAAATGCAGCCAACACTGCTTGAATAGCCATTTGCTGTTTTAAATTGCTAAATTAAAATGTATTCAAACAATTGCAGTTTTGATGATTGCACAGATACTTCTGTCAATAATGCCTCCATTAGAGTTTGTTTTATTTTTCTATCTCATAGTTGAACTGACTGTGAACATTATTAGATCTCTTGAACCTTCCTTCATATCGCAGGCAACAGCAGCGAGTGTCCTCCTCCTGAAAATGCGAAAGACAACACCGTGTGTGTGGACAACGGCCTGTGTCATGGTGGAGAGTGTAACCCTTTCTGCGAGGCCACGCAGAACCTTCAGTCCTGTGCCTGCAATGGTACGGAGCAACTTTTTTTTCTCACAAGACCAGGAAAAACATGCGAAAGGGTATAGTGCATTTGCTATCTGAGTTAATATCTTCTTCCTTTTCCAGAGACGGAGGACTCCTGTAAAGTGTGCTGCAGGGGCAAAGATGGCACCTGCTCTCCCTTCACCAAACTGGACGGTAGTCTCCTCTTCCTCCGCAAGGGCAAACCCTGCACTGTGGGCTTCTGTGATGAGAGCGTGAGTAACCCGACCTGTTTTTCACCTTTCTCTCTGTCTACAGACTGCTGAACCTTCCATTTTTCATCACGTCTAAATCTGTTTTTACCAAAACCTCAAAACAAATACTGGACTGAAAAGTTTGACAAACTGATACAGAAAAATGTTAGAATAAGTTAATTGATTAGCTGTTTGCCTTCATGAAGACTGGCCATGTTTCCTTGTCATTACAGGGAAAGTGTATGAAACAGGTGCAGGACGTGATTGAGAGGTTGTGGGACTTTATTGACAAGCTTGATATTAACACGTTTGGTAAGTCTCGTTACAATAATTTACTTCTAAACAACTATATAACTATGTGTACTTAAGAGAATTCATTGTAATCTTGTCTATTTTGTTGTATTTTGGATATTGAGTCAAACACTTTAAACCGTTTTGTTATTGATGACTTTCCTGTACACATTAGAGGACCATACCAGCCATTTTACATGTTTGAACTAATATATTCAATTTTCATACACGTAACATTACTGACAATCATTTCCCAAAGAATGCTACTGGAAGGGTGAATTAAATTTTTTTCCTACCCTCCAGACCGCCACTAGTTTCACTTCATTCTGGTATGCTATTAAAATCAACTTGTTGATACTTGAAACGTTCTTAGGATAGGTAATCCATNTCATTCTGGTATGCTATTAAAATCAACTTGTTGATACTTGAAACGTTCTTAGGATAGGTAATCCATTATCATGAACAAGACGTGTATTCAGGTTTGTTTTAGAAGTTACGTAATTTTAGCATTTAAGTGAAATAAAAAGCACGGAGTGAATGTATGTCTCCACCGGGGAATATAGTCCTAAAAGAAGACCTGCTTTATCGAAAAATTTGAACGACTGTGACTTTGTAAGGCTATGTAACTATTAGCAGGGAAACATCGATTTTTAAAGTGGGTGTATAACTTGATTATTTGATTTTGAAGGATTAAGAGATTTTGCAAAATATCAGGAAAGTTGAAATACGATTTTATCCTTTGGGAAATGGTTGTCNAAGAGATTTTGCAAAATATCAGGAAAGTTGAAATACGATTTTATCCTTTGGGAAATGGTTGTCAGTAACCTTACATGTATGAAAATTGAATATATTAGATACAAACATGCAAAATGGCTGGTATGGTCCTTTAAATTCAAATATTTCTCATCTTCCTTGTCCTTTTTTTTTTTTTTTTTANTTTCATACCACCATCCCCCCAATCAGGAAAATTCCTGGCTGATAACATCGTGGGATCAGTAGTGGTGTTTTCCCTCATCTTCTGGATTCCTCTCAGCATCCTGGTTCACTGTGTGGTAAGTCACTACTTACTTTACACTAGTTCCCAGCATCCTCTGTGCACTATGAATTTTCATTGTTGAAGAAAGATCTGCTATGCACAAACTTTAGCGATGGACTTACTGTCCTTTTGTGTTTCTGTTACAGGACAAACGACTTGATCAGCAGTACGAGAACACAAAGTCCTACTACTACCCTCCAAGTGTAAGTTCCTCACTGTTAAATGGTTTGAGATGATGCTGGTATGTCTATATTTGATCCCCTGCACTTGTCTTGCCGCCACATTAACCAGACTAATCCAACCGCGCAGTCTTTTTCTAAACACACGATCATTAATTAAAGAGGAAAAGAGAGCATGAAGATACATTTTCCAGATTATTTGCCTTATCTAACTCTACTTCTAGACACTTTAAACCTTTTTGTTCTTGAAGTAGTATTGGATTTAGAATTAGAAAAAGGCCAAAGTTAAAGCAGTGTGAATTAGCGATCAGGTTATCGATCAGTGAAGGCCTCACTCTCACTGCTGGGTTCAAGCTGCAAATGACCTGTCATCACTCTTTGCCTTGGCCCCTCCCATTCCCTTTGGAACTGCAGCAGATGGTGGAAGTTTGTAGTAGAGCTCCCGCCGTAGGTGAGTGTGTGTACCGTGGCTTGGTGTTGCGATGCGTTGCCATTGAGTCCATGATGATGCACGGTCGGTGGCCCACGTTTGGGATACTCCTGCAGTCCCTTATTTCTTGATGTAATCACTGATCTAGTTTCACATTTCCAGCCCTCCTGCTGTCTTTCATCTGGCAGATGAAGCGAAAGAGGATCAGCCTGAGGAGAATGTGTGTGATGTGACTGAAGTATGTGCTCAGACAGCATTGCTTGAGGAGTCATATCTGATCAGAGATTACCTGAAGAGAGCAAGGCTGCATTTTAGGAGTATTCAAACAGAGTGGAGAGGTTTGCACCTTGTTGTCTTTTGTGAGGCCAGATGGAGAGTGTGTCAGACATTTTAAGTTTGCATCTGCTGCTGTTTAAAGCCACTACAAGATGAGGGCAATGTCATTTAGGTGGTTGTTTCCGTTTTCTTTTCTTTTGTAATGGCTGTTTGCACAGCGTTGAGTCCTTTTTGGTTTGACTGGGGCACACAGAGACTGAGGGCACCTTCCATTTTTATTCCATATTGATTTATGTGGTAAATAGTTGTTAAAGAATTTTATGTTACATTTCATAAAAATGACTTAATCCTAATTATACAACTGTGTTATGATCTAATCTATGACGAGACACGTAGGAGTATCTGGTATCGTGAGAATAAAATGGAATGGATCCCAGCCTCAGTGTCAGTCAAACAGATGGCTTTGTTGTGCGTCTCCCTCTCTCACATCCTCTCTTCAACCCCTCAGAGTCAAGACATCCTGAACCTCGAGTCAACATCCGCGCGCACCGTCAAGCCTCCTCTGCCTCCCTCCTTCTCCACCGGCTGGACCGCGCCCTCCTCCCTGCCTCTGCAGCACCAGCAGCTGGCCCAGGCCGCGCCCCTTCCCGTGGACAGCATCAGCACCCCGGCCAGCGGAGGGGGGCCACGGATNCAGGCCGCGCCCCTTCCCGTGGACAGCATCAGCACCCCGGCCAGCGGAGGGGGGCCACGGATGGCCACCATCCAGGAGGACACCAGCAGCGACTCTCACCTGGGAGAGGAGGGCCTGTCGGAAGATTTCACAACCGCCGGAGCCTACTTGTCGGCTACGAAGTCCTCCTACGAGGATCTGACAGATCAGAACCTGGCGGCCAGGGACCGGCGGCGCTTAAAGAGGCAGGCCTGCATTGATACTAAAGAGACCGAATGCTGAGAGCAAAGTCAATGCTTTTGGTTGAACACACAACAATTACATGCAACCTGATGTGTTTTAGGAAACAATCAAATCCATGAAGCATCATATGCATTTTTTTTTTCTGATTACAAATAGGTAGCACCCACTGAAAGGTAATAACACACATCATGTTTGGTGTTTGACAGAGCAGAAGAAAGATTTCAGGCAGTAGCAGACGTGGATAAAAATCAGTACATATATGAATACTAAATCTTGCTACCAAGTCAACTCATGATGTGTGTGCCGACAGCGGAATAATGCCATGTCTTTTTTCCGTTATGGGTCACATAATTAGCATTCTCAACATGCAGATGCTTTTCACCAGACCTGAGGCACCATCTGCTTTTGCCAGTGTAAAACTGTGACCGAACATTGTGGCTCACAAGTGAAGAAAATGTTGTGTTTAAGTACTAAATCCCGATTTTTTTCCCCAAAAATGCTCTTCTCTGTACAGCAATGCAACCTCACACCCCACTCTAACCGTTTAATAGGTGAAAAATGCCAAATACTGTTATTTATACACTTGAATGGGAATGAAACATTTGAAGATGAATGGGGTTAAATTATGGAGGTGCAAACTCATGAGCACTGAAGCATAGCTGAAAAGATCTGTATCAAAACTGCACTTAAAGTATAGTTCATATCACTGGAGGTTGAGATGTCAATAATTTGCTCTTTTAAATATTGCTAGTTTGTATAATGTTTTGACCCTGTTGTATTTTTAAATGCATCACTCACCAGTGAGTGATAAGGAATCAAGCAGTAATCTTTTTAGTATTAAATTTATTGTTTGACCATTTGTTGAAAATTCTGCAAACTAAGGGACCGTAAGATAAAGTTATATTGTAGTGTTCGTCTTCACAATGTGATTTAATATTTTCTCTTCTTTCTGCCTGATTGATTTCTGCACACAAAAAAAAAGTGCCTTGTATGATTTTTGTGCTTAACTGTTCCATGCCTACTTATTTCTGTACAGAAAGCAGTGAAATTTTTCCAAAAATCTGGATATCCAGAATTTCATTTCAGTAATAATTGTCAGAGATGACAATGTCATTTTTAATCAACGCCCAGTCTGTCTTTGAGGTAAAATTGAGCCGTGCACTTCTTTGACTTATTTAATGCCGTTTTACCATTGTTGCTTGTGTCAAATTTTTATAAAATTATAAAAAAAATGTTTTTTTACTTTAGGTTAAAAATAAAATGCAGATTGTATTATTGGCTTGAAGGATGTAAAACTGTTACATGCAGCAGATGCCCTTTGTCGTGTGTAGGATGATGCATATATTTGTTATGTTTAGTGCTTATAAATGTTCATCCTCAAGTTCTAAGAAATTCTCTGGATCATCTTCACACATTTCAAAAATAAAAAAATCTTTATTGTGCAGTTTAGAGATAATTACATGTGTCTGTTTAACATAATTTAATGCTGTGTTCGTTGAACCTCAACTGGGAAGCTGTAACTTATGGCCAGCTTTGAGCTAGACAAAATGGGAGACTACATGGACGCATCCAAGAAAACTTGTTTTGTTTAATCTGTCGGACCAAAAGAAGCTACCTTTTAACATCCATCCATCATCCATATCCACTTATCTTATTCAGGGTCACAGGGGGGCTGGAGCCTATCCCAGCAGTCATTGGGTAAGAGGCAGGTACACCTGACAGGTCACCAGCCTATCACAGGGCTGACACAGACAGATAAACCCATTCACACCTACAGTCAATTTAGAGTTTCCAATTCACCAAACCTGCATGTATTTGGTGGTGGGAGGAAACCCACACAGACACAGGAGAACATGCAAACTCCACAGAAAGGACCTGCTGGATTCGAACCTGTGACCTTCTTGTTGTGAGGCAACAGTGCTAATGCTAACCACCAAGCCACCATGCTGCCCCACTTTTTAACATTTATGAGTTTGTTACCTTTTCAAAACAGCAACTGCATTGCCACTGTTAAAGGTTTAACCTGTCAGTGCCTGCATGCTGATTGATTTAAAGAAAATGTTTCTAAACGCTCATTTATGAATACAGAAACTACTGTTCAGTGTCAGCAGCCCTATTGAAATGGTGTTAATACTGAACTTGGGTTGGTGAAATGGGCGGCACAGTGGCTTAGTGGTTAGCACTGTTGCCTCACAGCAACAAGGTCCTGGGTTCAAATCCGACCGGGTCCTTTCTGTATGGAGTTTGCATGTTCTCCCTGTGTCTGTGTGGTTTCCCTCCAGGTGCTCCAGCTTCCTCCCACCTCCAAGGACATGCAGGTCAGGCCATTTGGAAACTCTAAATTGCCCGTAGGTGTGAATGAGTTTGTCTCTGTGTGTCAGCCCTGCGACAGACTGGTGGCCTGTCCAGGGTGTACCACACCTCTCACCCAATGACCGCTGGGATAGGCTCCAGCCCCCCTGTGACCTTTAACAGGACAAATGGATATAGAAAATGAATGGGTTGGTGAAGCATGCCTGACTTTCAAAGTAGGAATTTGAGTTAAGGGAAGTGTTTTCTTTGACCTTTCCCAGTCTGACGTCGGAAATTCCAAGTACAAGTCAAACGCAGCATAAATGGCAGCAAGATTCTTTGATTTGCCAGGAAATCACAAACCCCTGAAACACGGCAGTGAGAGATCTGTTCACCTTAACGTCCAGCCTTGCAGGATGAGATGTGTAAAAGCAGCCAATGTATTAATTTTCACTGGTCACACAGCAGGCTGTTCTCTGGGCTTTTGGCATCCACGTCTCCCCAGTAGGGCAGGATGAAGGGGAGGTCAGCCACGCGGCTCTCCAGCAGCCCCCACAGGTGCTCAGCCACAAACTGGTTGCCTTTCTCTGAGAGATGCAGCCCGTCGGACAGGTAGACGGTGTAGTCCTGTGGGGGATGAGGACAAAACGGGATGTGAGAGGCTTCAGGAACGTTTTCATTAAGTGATGGATTTAGAAAAAAAGCAGAAGGTGATAACTGGAAAAAAATAATGCAACCAGGTCGTCACATTATTAGTTTTGTACATCTAAAGCCATTTGTGTGATTGAAAGGAAAATACTTAAATCACCACATAGGGATTTTCTTTTGGATATTTTGACTTGTCAACCAATATCGTTATTAGTGACTGTATTCCATTTAGGCGAGTCGGTTTAAAGGCCCGCTGCTGGTATTGAACTGTAGCAGAGCCATAATTAGTAATTACTTACACCTGTGCTTTTCCAGCTGTAAGTCCAATGTTATAACTATAAAACAATCATTAAGATTTGACCTGCAAGCAATATTCTGATGGGGTTTCAGCCTAGTAATGAGTTAATATGAAACTGATCATCCTCACACATGGTTTAAAAAATTATTTTATATATATTAGTTACAACAGCGCCACCATCAGTAAAACTTGAACAAATTAATCTGAATTATTTTGGATAAGACTAGGTGATTTCATGTGTCTTTAAGGTGACTGCTATGTAAAAAAATGAATGTTTATATCTATTGTGAATTAAGTATAAAATTAAAACATTTAAATTTTTAAGATAAATAGTATGTAATCTCTGTCTTCAGATATGAAGAAAAATGTTTACAGTGACATTTATAGTCAGACATTTTTATCTCTTCTGGGCTCAAATTTTGTCTAGCTCTAAAGATGGTGTACAGCAATTCTTGTGAAATGTGAACACAAAATTAAGAAATTAAATTTTAATTTTTTTTGTTACAGTTTTTGATAAAAATCTGAATGATGGTCTTAAGAATTCCCAATAGATTACAATGCTGAGGCTACATTTTTGTAAAACTTTTGCTGTGCTACAGTTTTGATTATTTTTTTTAATTTTCAAACTTGCCAATTTTAAGTAGCTGCTATACCAACTGGACAATTGTGCAAACTTTGTGAGTTTTTGTTCATGCAAAGGCACTTTTTTTAAATGGCTCATCATAAATAAGGAAGCTCATCCAATCACAGTCCTGTAATATCTCTCATGTATCATACAGCAGCGACAGAGACAAGTAATGATGAAACTGCAGCATTTTACCCACCTGTCCATCTTTCTGCATGAGTGTCCAGAGGTCCAGCACATCAGCTCCAGACTGCCCAGCTGCCTGGACACATGCCTGGGCGTACTGCCCTGCTCCTGAGTTAAGACGATTGAGAGGACATCCTGAAAGAGACACAGAGAGGCACTTGTCAGCTCGACAGAGATGGAGGTTCAAACTGGTCCATGAGACATGAGAGAGAGAAGAAAAGTGTAAGAATGTGACCTTTCAGTATGCACTCCTTCTCCCAGGCTGATTCATGAATAGGAGGAGGAGTGATGAAGATAACTTTCTCTGCTGACACACCAGTTGAGGCCAGGAGGCTGGTGATCTCCTTCAGGTTCTCTGAATACTCCTGCAGGGGGACATGCTGCTGTGGGTTCTTATCTGGATGACATGAAGAGACATGAAGTATGAAGAGTAAAATACTGACAGAATTTCTATGTGGGATTAGGCCACACATTAACACAGAAAAGTAGGGATCTAAAGTTTCTACAATCAACTACATGGTGTAAGCAACCAAATATTGGTCATTCCATTGAACCACTCTTAGATCAATGTCTGTTTATTTGACCCCATTTTAATTTTACTGGTTTATTTAACAGGCACATTGCACACATGACTATTACTGCAGATGTGTCACAGGTAGCGAAAGGGGTAGTTCCTGTAGCCCCTGAATTGAAACTGAAATGTGGAATGAGCATACAAAACAGGATTTCAAAAGAAAGGTTAATGTAAGGATTGACTGATAAGTTCCAAGCCTCTAATAAAAAGATCTAACTCTGAAATGTTGCTGGTATCTTTCAATGTATCCTCTTCCAAATCAACACACACACTCCAGCACCATCTGCCAATGATGCTGGAGGGGTTTATCCTACTTTCACAAAAATATTACATCCTTTGCTCACTTCTTTATACTTCAGGTTCAGAACTTATCATTCAATGCTTGTACACCCAATATGTGTTAGGTAAGGTCATTAGACCAGCATCATTAGACATCAAGGATCATTAAACAGTACAGAGGCTGAGTGGTGTTAAGTTGACAGCAGCAGAGAGAAACTGGTTTTAATGCTGACAGAACTGATTATCAGTGAGCCATGTCTGCAAGTTATCTTCAATCATCATTACAGGAAAATACCTTCCAGAGAACAGTCATTGGCTCCAAAGAAGACAGTGACAGCTGCTATGTGTTGGTCTGCTGAGTTCTGGTTGTTGATGAGGCGAGGAAGAACAATCCTAGCCCATCTGGAGTTGTAGCCAGAGAGTCCTCTGTTCACAACGTCACACTTTCTGAGAGCAGAAAACACACATTCAGTTACAGCGAGGTCAGTTTGACAACTTAGATGAGATTCTTACTTTGCTGCATCAGTGCTAACCCACTCACCTAGCTAGTTTGTTAGCGATTTCAGAACCCCATCCATTAGGTTGGAATGAAAACTGAAACAATAATATCAACACACACTCGGATCACCGCATCACTGAACCCACGAACAGCTGGCCGTGTGAAATCACATACAACCATTCATTCATCGGTTCAAAACTTTAACCAACAGCTAACGATAAGTAACAGCAGATATTTAAAGTCATTAAATCTATTTTCGTGCACCAACTAACCTGTGTGATGGAGTCGCCGAATAAAATTACTTTTGGCCAAAGCAAAGTTTTCAATTTAGACATGATGAACCTAAAATTACTTCCTGAACTGTAAAGTAAATCAAACTTCCGGTTTAAAAAAAAACAAAAATGAATGGGTTTCTTCTGCTTCTGTAATTTCTGACAGCATGAAGGCTTCTAGGTGTGTTACTGACCTCCAGTGGACGGAGAAAAAAATAAATAAACTGAACCTCTCGGTCGGTTAAAAGAAAAACCAAGAACTGTCTAAATCTGATGATGTCTTAAATAATGCCCGGCTTTCAGTGCTGAAAAAAAAAAACACTCCACAACAAAAAATCCTATGTCTCTATGTATGTGTTTTACTTATCAAATAATTCTACTGGGTTGGACATTTGATATTTCTTAAGCAAAAAAAAAAAAAAAAAAACNAAAAAAAAAAAAAAAAAAAATCCTCTGTGATTCCAGTTATACTGTTTTCTACACGTGATGAAATTAAAACTTTTTAAGAAACAATACATTCTGTAAATATTTGGCCACTTTGTAATTCCTGTTTTTCAGTGTTGTAATATTAAGCTTGGATTTTTCATTCAGAACAAAGAATTTGAATATTTCTGTAACAATATTGTATTAATAGCAAAATCTCTATAACATACATGATCATTTACACGTATTTTTTGAGGATTTTGCCACTATTCTCAACTTTGGAAAAGGAACTTCAGAACTTTTCTTTTATAATTCTTTAAAATTGAAATCTAATAGTGCCCCTTATTGTGTGACCAAATTTCTATATATAATGGTTTATAAACCATTTTTAAAAAATGTAATTTAATTATGTTTTTTTTTTTTTTTNTGTTTTTTTTTTTTTTGTGGTGTACTGTTGCCTCCTCGCCATTAGGGGGCGATAGAGTTAGACCACGTTCCCAATAGCAACATGCTTTTCTTCTTCGCTTCCGGTAACATGGCAGGGGTCAGGTTGATGTTCGGAAAGGGAGCGTACAATGTTACTAATAAATCATGTAACCGAAACTTTCTGGAAAAACGGAGAAAACAAAGTAAAAGTTCAACCTGTGCTTCATCTTTATCGACGGGATTTCTGTTGACTGATATTCAAAACGGCGGAATGTTTGGCGACAGAGTGACTCCTCAGCACCAGCACCTGATTAGAATATCATGGGACAGTTACACAACAAAGTCACTGGTCACTGCCGGTAACGGCGTAACTGAAAAGGGAATTTGTGTTTCTAACACTACTTCGGCATACGATTCAGACAGAAATCCGCTTCGATCACGGTACCGGACTCTCTGCAGATCCAGATCTGTGTGGCGACAGCAGATCTCCGTCAATCGGTGTTTGCTTGGAGGTCATGAACTGTTCGTGTGTATCAGGGCGTACAGCGGTACCGGAGAGCGCTCTGAGCCCCTGTACAAAACCAAAACCGGCTACTATGAAATCCTTCAGGTGGATCCTATTGCCACCCAGGCCCAGATTAAAACAGCCTACTACAAGCAGTCCTTCATCTACCACCCGGACAGAAACGCCGGCAGCGACGAGGCCACTCTCCGCTTCTCTGAGATCAGCGAGGCCTACACGGTGCTGGGTAGCAAGGGACTAAGAAAGAGATATGACCGGGGCCTGTTGACGCTGGCAGACATCAACGGAGCAACCAGACAGTCCTCCAAGGACCCCGGTAGCTCCGCCAAACAGCAGAAGGAGAACCGCCAGTCTGTGATGGGCGCAAACAGCCAGGGCATCTATGATTTCGACAAGTTTTTCAAGTCCCATTACAGCGAGCAGCTTCAGAGAGAGAGAGACATCAGAGTCCGGAAAGAGGAGATGCTGCGGAAGAAACATCAGGCCATCAGCGAGAGGAAGCTGGGCAGGATGACGGAGATGGCTGTGGGGGTGTTGCTAGCCATAGCCGTGGGTCTCATGATCAGCTTGAAACGGGGCTGAAATTCATCCGAGTGCTGTAACCAACAGTCATTTTAATTCATCATTTTTCAATTAATCAGTTAGTTCCGTCAAGTTCCCAAAGCGACAAATTGAGTATTTTTCCTTAACATTTAAAACAGAAAAGCAGCAGATCTTCACATTTATGAAGCTGGAACCAGCCAATGTCTGATTCTTGTACTCGATGAGTAAAATGATGCATCGTTATTTAAATTGCGGTCAATTAATGTTGTGTTAATCACTATTCAATTAATTTTAGCAGTAATTCATTCACAGCACAGGGCAGCAGAAGGCTATACAGATATAGAATACCATAATGCTGGACGACTTGGTCTTATACCAAAATGTCAATACGATTGTTGCAGTGCCCTTGAGCAAGGCAGCAAACCCCCTTCATTTTCCCTGGGAGGAACCTGTTTCTGACCTCTGACTTCCCTTCTCATGGAGACATGGACAAGAATACCTGAACAGTGCAATATTGTATAGATTAGAATTACTCTCGTGGAAAGCTGCTGCATATGACTGAATACCTCAGGCTGTGAGAACACATGAATGCAGTATGCATCCATGAAATATTGTATTTTCATAAGGAGATGCAATTCTTTGTCTCTTGCTTTAGTCACTGCAGTTTTGCTGGGGTAAAAGTTGCAGATTATAGCACAAGGTCAGAATGACACATGCTGTGATTAATGGGGGAGCCTACAACACACAGGAAGTTTCAGTAGTTGATTTACAACCTTTTAGTGCTGCAGTTAAACTCCTTTGGCTTTTATAAAGTCATCTGTTAAGCAGATTGCTTAAGTTATATTAGTAAATGATAAAAAATTTTGGTTTAAGATTCATGTGTTGTTACTTGTAAACACTTAGGGTTGTGGTTGTACATGATGGTGCACTACATGTGTGTCTTGAGAAGCCACTGAAAGAGGAAATGTAAGACTGTGGTCAGGTAGCTGAATCAAAGAATATGCTTTGGATGATATTTATTGAAAATATGGCTACATTTTCCATATATTTCACTAATAAATTATATGAGCAGTGCCTGACAGACAATGAAATAAGTGTTGGTTGATTCTTTTAATAGGCACCACCAACCTTAGTCATCAACATCAACAGAGTTAAAACATGAAAAGAACTGCAAATGTAGTGAAAAAACATCTAGGAAATATCTGACTTACATAACTTACAGTAATAACCAAAGCCAAACTACTTAATAAAAAAAATCTATTTTCCATTTGTTATACATTTAACACATCTGTGGTGCATTAACAATCACACACTGTTCACATCACACGTAAAAGTAAATGTGTCAGATCAGCGCACTTGCACTTTTATCATGAATTGACATCTCCAGTAAAACCAACATGGTGCTGCACAACTACAGTCAAAAGTACAGTAAGAATGCTTACGAAAAAATTAACACAAAAGGTTATGTGAACAATTCTCTCCACAAAGATCGTATTTTCCAAATAATTCTTCCCTACTCATAGAATCTCAGGTGACTGAAAAACATAAGCAAGGGACAAATCTGGCCATTGCTAATTCCATGTTCAGAACACTGATATCAGACTGCAGGTTAAAGATGGTTGCTGACTGTGTGATTGCTTGTTGGACGGGAACTTAAAGGGCCATATCGTCCATTTTGCATGTTTGAGCCTAATCAATTTTCATACACGTAACATTACTGACAATCATTTTCCAAAGCATACACAGGAATGGTGAACTAAAACAATTTTTCCTATCTTCCAGACCGTCACTGGTTTCAGTTCATTCTGGTACGCTATTAAAATCAACTTGTTGATACTTGAAACGTTCTTGGGATAGGTAATCCATCATCGTGAACAAGATATGTATTCAGGTTTTTTTCAGTGTTACATAATTTTAGCGTTTAAGCGCAAGAAAAAGCGCAGAGTGAATGTATGTCTCCACCAGGGAATATAGTCCCAAAAGAAGACCTGTGTTTATGGAAAAATTTAAAGAACCTCTTCATAAGGCTGCTTAACTATTAGCAGGCGAAGCATGGATTTTTAAGGTGGGTGAATATATGATTTTGAAGGATTAAGAGATTTTGCAAAATATCAGGAAAGCTGAAATATGGTTTTATCCTTTAGGAAATGGTTGTCAGTAACATAACATATGAAAATGGAATATATTAGGGCTCAAACGTGCAAAATGGATGGTATGGTCCTTTAAGTGATACAGATCACTGGGCTGGACATGGACAGTCAAAGTCTTTTTGCAGGGAGATCAACTGTCCACACTGTGATCTTAGCCTTTGTTCAACACAGTATGGATAAAATCCAGGTTACACATTTTGAACATTCATCAATGAACTAGTAAAACTATTTTTTACTTTCATATCCGTGATGTCCGAGTCTGAGTAACTTGGTCCTTCATGAGCTCGAAGGTGAGGTCAGAGTGGTTATAAACATATCTTCTGACCTGTCAGACCTGGATTCTCAGATGACAGGGTTGAGGGCATCATAGAGCCGCTGCACCGCCAGTTCCACCATCTCCCTCAGAGAGTCGTCGTCGGTGCAGTCGTCCTNAGCCGCTGCACCGCCAGTTCCACCATCTCCCTCAGAGAGTCGTCGTCGGTGCAGTCGTCCTCGCAGCACACCGCCTGGCAAGGGGAAAGGAAACGAATGAGAAAGCTCCAAAGACAATAACCATTTCACACTATCTTCAAATATCTCTGTATCTTGGTGTGATCCACTCACCCTCGTTTCCAAGCAAATTTGAACTGTCTTCCCATCTACTGTCACAGCAAAGTTTTTACCGTCCCTGAAGTCCATGCATTCCTCTCCAAACATGTCTCTAAAAACAGACAGGGGCGAACAGATTCAAATGTACTCAATGAACTTCTGTAAACTGAGACAAATAATAGTTTTTAATTTATCTTATGTTTTTATACTTATCACACACGTATACCCATTCAACAATGCTTTGAACAAATCAGGATGGATATAGAGTTTGCATAGCACTCACTGCAACATGACTGCCAGGCGGGTGTGGAAGACGTCCATGTCAATTATGGAACTTTGTGTCTCCATGACTGTTGGAGAAACACAATTCATTAAACCAAAGATCACAACATTTACCAGACACTAGTGCATTTTCTAGAAAATCCTGCAGTTATAGAGCCTTTATAGTGAGTTTATTCAATTATGGGTTCCCTTTGTGCCTGTGCACAGAAATATGTCAGAAATAGCTGTGTATGCAAGTATATTATACCAGTTCATAGGGTTGAAAGCATAACTTTGCATCATACAGTTTCCCCTTTTTTTTTTACTACAAGAAGCTACCAGAAGAATCAGTCAAAAGCAGTATCAGTTTCAATGGTAGTAAAACATACAATGAATTCACACATTCTTTATTGTATGCTTATCATAGTTTAAAAAAATATTAAAAATGAGGATAATGTGGTTATGTAGGGATAGTCGGTGGCCAAACCAACCTTTCTGAGCTTTTGGGTTTGACTGGACTTCCAGCACAACTGTGGTGACAGCATCAGCATACATGTCATTCAGAGGGTTCGCTATCCACTGCAAGCAGAGAAAGAGAAAAATCCCTTCTGAAAAGCTGAGATATAGGTTTTTCTTCAAATATTTATTTTCATAATATAATTTATAACAAGCTTATAGTTTTTTTTCTGTTTTTTTCATTTCATTCTTCCATTAAGTTTGTCCATAGTCAGTCTGTTAAAGGTTCATGGGAGGTTTAGTTAGGTGTAGTTAGTTTAGTTGTTAAAAGCTAGAAAATAATTTCTGCCATACCTTTATGTCAGAGGTTCAGTATGAATACACTAAACAAGGTAACTGTACTGGTCAGGTAGTAACAATAAAGTAATAATTGGCTAAAATGTAATTCATAACTTCAGACACCATGAGGCTAAAGAGAGACAAGAATCAGTGTATGAAGTAGCTGTATAATAGCTTTTTTTTGGAGTTTTTACTGAGCCAGCCTGAGCCGGACTGCAGCCGGCTGAACTAGTCTGACCCCTCACCTCCAGCAGCACCATGCCAGCCTCATGGATCAGCGTGACGGAGTTAAAGACCTTTAAAGTGTTTTTCTCTGTTCCTTCAAGCTCTTCCACGTCACCTGAGACACACAACATATGGGGTCAAATTTTGTTGAAACTGAAAAATACTATATTCTGTATGACTGGAAAAAGAGCGATTGCCACAAATATTACCCTGTTCACGTGCACAAACTTACCAGTGAGGTTCCTCAGATGGCAGACAAGCAGCGAGTAGGGCCCGGTGAAGGGGATGGCCTGAGTCTGTTTCACTGTGCTCATAGCCAGCTCTGTGTATGCTGCAGCACAGAAAAGTCAGGTCAGTATGCGATACCTTAGACATTTAATGCATGTTGACAGATGGTGCTCAAGGCTCAATGACAGCAACTTAAGCAGCAGGTTGGAGGATTTGGGGAAGTGGCAACTACTCACTCGACAGGTCGGAGGGAGTGAGGATGTGGTAGTTGAAGTTTTTCTTCACCAGTATCCCTGACACCCTTTGGCCCTGAACACACTTCTTATCAGCCAGAGATCCCATCACCTGAGAGGAGGAGCAGTATTCAGTCATAACATCTAAACATTGATTGGGGAGGGTTACAAGGTGAATTTTAGACCTTTAAAGCCCATAGAAATTCTCCACAGAAAGAGGTAAAACAGGAGTAAACCAGCTAAGTTTACTGACTTTGGCCAATTTTTCTCCTCTAAAGTTGAGGGTGACAGCTTCTGTGTTGCGGGGGTTGTGGACTTCGATGTGAACCTGGTCGTTGTCTTCGTACTCTCTGATCAGAGCAGCCTTCAGACGGGCCATCTCGTTCTGCTCCCCATGGACCAGGATCTGAGGATGACACGAAGTCAGGAATTATGGAAAGTCAAAGAGGCTTTAAAGTATTTTCATGTCAAAATCTAGAAAAATAACAAATACAAATGAATGTCAGAATGAGAAAGAGATGGAATAATCTCTGGTTCTCCTACCACATGCGGTGGTTTGAGAGCCCTGATGAACTCGCTGGTCTGTTGGTAGTCAGTGTGGGCAGAGAAGGAGATGTAGTCCACTGACATCTTCAGCTGCAGCTTCTGTCCCGACATGGTGGTGATCTCCTCCGGCTCAGACATGATGTGCTGGAGAATGCACGTTTCGTTATAAATTTGTACACATTCACTGCTTTGATAGATTTCCCTGAGTCAATTACTGTAAGTATCTGCAGTGATCTGACCTTGGCCAGTGTTCCCTCCACACAGTATCCGGCTATGATGACTCCGTTCCTCTTGTCAGTGCACCAGCTCTCAAAAAGCTCTCTGGACAGGCCGCTCTGCATCATACCAGGAGACGCCATCACCACGCTGGGACCGATGTCATCAAAGTGATCCATGCTCTGCAAAACAACACACAGTTTTTGTTTTTTAGCAGCTTTCAGATGCCACATGTAGATGATCAGCAGGCTGCACAGAGAGGAATGAGAGAGAAATGAATTTGCTCAGTCAAAATCATGTATGCACTGTAAATCCGATATTATTTCCAGTAATAACTCACATTATTCTAAAGCTACAAAAGCCTGGGTATCTGTTGCTCAGTCTACCTTTAGGTTGCTGATGTGCTTGAAGACAAAAGGGTTGTTGATATTGATAGCCTTGCGGATCTTGTCATTCATTGCATTGACATAGGTCTGGTATACAGCCATGCACTTCTTGGCCAGAGATGAAGCGTAGTAGATGGGAATGTCATGGAGCTCTGGGTGGTTCTGCCAGTATTCGTCTACAGAAAACAAAAACACAAAGGACAAACTTACAAACTCCTCTGACTGACTTTTAATGCTGTTTAATACAATGTAAATATCAGACCGAATGCAATGCCGGTTGTAGCATTTTTGTTGGATCATTTACAAGCACAGCCCAAATCAGGGAGACATGAAAACTTCTCACCCAGGATGAGCAGCAGTTCCTGAGCGCGTCCCAAAGCAAACACAGGGATTAAACAGCGGCCTTCTCTGTTGACAATGTCATGGACAGTGTTACAGAACCGAGCCTCACGCTCCTCCCTCTTCTCATGGATGTGGGTCCCATATGTGGACTCCTGTCAAATAAATAACAGCATTTGCCATGGTATAGTCACCTGAGAATGTGTTAAAAACTGAGTTCAAAATGATTTAGTTCCTGTAAATGCAATTCAGTTTTGCCATACTATGATTAGGATGTCAGGTTTGACACTGGGGATCTCGGCTGCCATTAGATGCCTGTCTTCTTGACGGGAGAAGTCTCCAGTGTACAGCAGCTTTGGAGAGAAAAATTAGAGTAAGTGTACTTGAGACAGACACATTTAAAAGAACACTGCAACATTGTTAACTCAGAACATCTTTTTTTTTTTTTTTACATAAATCAAACATAAATATTCTATAATAACGTGAGTCATTACCTTGACTCCAGCTATTTCAATCATAAACATGGCAGCTCCCAGCACATGACCAGCATGGTAACACCAGAACTTGATTCCAGCCACCTCCTTGACCTCATGAAAGTTGATGGTCTCGATCTTATCCATGCTCTCTTCCAAGTCTGTCTCAGTGTACAGCATGTCATCTGCAGAAATGTTACTGCAACAAATAAAAAAAAGTATTGTAGTTTAGATTGTAACTAGAAATAAAATAGGAATAAAATAGGAATAACTCCAGTAAAATAGGAATAACTCCTGCCCAACCTGACTTTTACATAGTCTGACAGCAGCCAGCGGTATATGGCCTTAGTGGCATGGGTCATGAAGGTCCTGCCTTTAAAACTGGTCTTCTGGAGGAACCAAGGAAGAGCTCCACAGTGATCCAGATGGAAGCTGAAAAAAGATGTTAGGCCTTAGTTATCACGATCATAATGGAAAGACATAAAGAAAAAGACAAGAGAAGACTCACTGGCTGATGAGCAGCAGGTCTATCTCAGCTGGGTCAATTAAGTCTATGTAGGGGAGCGCGTCCATTCCCTCCAGACCAGGGTGGATACCACAGTCCAGCTGCCAGATACATAATAAAAACATAGAAATTCATGCTTGCCAACTAAAAATATACAATCATCTTACAATTACTGGTATTTATCATAACCACATAGAAGCAAAAATTATACATAGCTGGTTACATAATGTTATGAACGTTACTCCTTTAACTAAAATTAGCTTAATTAAATATATCCAAGAGACAATGATTTACCATGATTTTCCTCCCTTTGAACTCCAGGATGATGCATGATCTCCCAACCTCCTGACCCGCACCCCTGTATAATGATGGTTATAATGATTACAGCCATTTAAATTTTTTAACCAAATTATATTTAATATCGTTTGGTCTTTTTAAAATAAATATTAGTAAATGCTATTAATAAACTCACAGCGGTCGAATGAGGAGCTGGTCACTTTCTTCTGCGGGGACAATTATTTCTGCTTTGCGTTTTGCAGTCATGGTAACTATGCAGTTTTAAAATATATAAAATTAAATATTAAACTAAACTTTATTAAATCATAGTACAAAAAATGGAAAATATAACCAGATTATTCGTTTAACGATTATGTTTGTTGAACGGATGTGAGAAGGCAGCCTGAGTTCCGGTGCTCGGCCAAAATACAGCCGATGAGAAACTAACTGGTTTTGATGTTTGTTCCTACAGAGTTATTGTCTTGTTGTCAACAGTCGTAAAGAAATAGTTTTTAAAAGTCACTTTTAATTATTTCTGTAACTTTACGCTTCACACTCAAATATTAAGTTACTCATGAACCTGTCTGTGATAAAAGGGGCTCAATACTGAACTTAGTGACATTTTTGTGGCGCACTTCCCCTTTAAGTGGCGCTGGGTGGAGGCTATATGAAAGTCAAAGCGAAGCTAAAGAGTCAAAATGTAACAGAAACTGTAAACTTAAAGCCACAGTCCGCTCGTGTGACGAAAAAAACACTTTAACGTTATTCAGACGATTACGGTACAGACAGGTATGCCGTGTGTGACATTAGTAATGCAGTGTGTTTGTGGAAGTCGTTGCTTTTTTAACTTAAGTGGGGGATTGAATACGGAGGGACATATAATGGTGGGGGTATCAGCCGGATTGAGGATGTATTAACGTGCAAAGATAAAGAAATACAAAAAGCTTGTTAAAAATAAGTTTTTGGCGTTATAACCCGTAGATTATGACGTTAGAAGCTAGCAGTGGCGTAGGATGTTCGTCACAGGCGCCCTGGTCCTTTTTAGGGCCCCCAACCCCACCTAACAGATTATAAATGTCAGCTAGTGTGATGAATCAGCTGGTGTCCAGATTAATTGGTGACCCAAGGTGTTCACAAAACTGCAGCTTCTAAAATAACCATAGAGCGAAGTTAACACTGCAGTGACACACACACACACAAATATTTTAACTGGTGGAATTTTATTGATTCATTATTTTATCCCCCTGTGAATTATTTTGAATGGAGCTGCTGTCCATCAGATGGATAAGTTGAATTTTTCTAAACTCTGAATTTTCCAAACCATCCATCATCTATCATCCTTTAACCCTGTGGTGTGTGATGTTCAGGTGGCTGAGACTGGAGGGCTGGAGGGTGGTCGTCATGGTGAAGGATGTTCCGAAAAGTCAAAAAGCGCCACAGCAGTAGCAGCTCGCAAAGCAGTGAGATCAGCACCAAAAGCAAGGTACAAACACACACACACACACACACACACGCACACACACACACAGAAATATTAGGACAGAGCTACTAACTTCTGGTTGAATTCAGCCTACAAATTCAACCTACACCCTGTTATATTGCTGTTTCTTTGTAGTCTGTGGACTCCAGTTTGGGAGGACTCTCCAGATCCAGCACCGTTGCCAGTCTTGACACAGACTCCACTAAGAGCTCAGGTTGGACCAACCAATTACATGACTGTTTTCTTTCTTTTTAACCTTCATCCTTCCTTCTTTCTGTTCTTCCCATATTCTTCTTCCATTGTTTGATGTTATGGCTTTTGTAGGTAACAGTACATCTGAGACATGTGCTGAGTTTCGGGTGAAGTATGTGGGAGCCATTGAGAAGTTACAGTTTGACATGAGCAAAACCCTCCAGGAGCCTCTGGACCTCATCAACTATATCGATGCTGCTCAGGTAAGAAGCTGGGAAAAGTTGTATTTCAATTTGGCAAATAATTAGAAGCTCTTTTTTTTTTTCTTTCCATTTTCTCTTCATTTTCTGTTAGAAACATATTCTAAGTTGTCTTTACCTATAATTTATGCTGAACAGTGACTTCTTGGAGCATGTGGGGACAAAAAAGAAAAAAAAAGAAAATTGGTTTAAACCCACCTGCTCCTTTTAAAAAGAATTCTGGTAGTTTATGATATCATATAAAAGCCGCTATAAACATTCTCCTTTTCACAGCAAGATGGAAAGCTGCCCTTTGTGCCTGGAGACGAGGAGATGATTATGGGAGTGTCCAAGTACGGAGTCAAAGTGGCCTCATTGGACCAGTGTGTGAGTCCTTCCTTTCCAAAGCAATAGAAAGTGATTTACTGTGCTTCAAACTGAGTGTTCATTGATTGGACTGTGCATAATTACTGGGTCATCATCAATACAGCCTAACAACTTGGTTATGAATTCAGTATTAATTTATACTTTTGACATCTTCCCCACCAGGCTGCTGACTCAAACATTTCCCCCATTATATTCCTTATTCTGTGTAAATTGCTGCCATGGGAGCTGAATTTGGGGTTTAGATTTTTGTTCAATAGAGATTCATAACTAAATCTTATGATCTAATGAGACAGTAACCAAATGTTTTAATTGGACCTCTGACCAGGATGTGCTGCATCGTCATCCTCTGTACCTGGTAGTGCGTATGCTGTGTTACGATGACGGCCTCGGCACGGGAAAGAACCTGTTGGCTCTTAAAACCACCGATGCAAATCAGGAAGAGTGCAGCATTTGGATCTACCAGTGCAGCAGCTCGGTGAGTGAGACATACAAGTAGTTTGCTGCTTTCACGATGATCAGGAGTAAAAAATTTCAACCGCTTATTATCATCTGAACAGGAGCAGGCTCAGTCCATCTGCAAGGTGCTGTCAGCTTCCTTTGACTGCGCTCTGACATCAGACAAGTCCTGAGGCTAGAGAAAAGGAGGAGGAGAGCTGGAGGTCGTGTTCAAGGAAGAAGTGAGCAGTTACAAAAACAAATGGAGACCACCAGCGCTGCATCTGATTGCAACCGTTTCCCTTTTCTTTGCTACTTTGCTTTGTCCTATTTGAAAAAAGGTGAGGATTCACAAAATTATAACGTTAATGTCTGCGGTTTCTCTGTTGTTTTTTAAGGAAACAGGATTCAAGTTGCACAGTCACCGTCCCATCACCTCATCCTCCATCTGAGGTCAGAAAGACTGTGAATTTGTTGAAATCATTTCTGTCCTTTACCTCACTGACAAAATTAATCTCATAAGATAAAGAACAAAATGAAGGGAAGGTTAGAAGAGAGGGAAACAGTCCACAGCTTTCAGTAGTGTAACTTAAACTTAAAGTAAATAAGTTTGCACAGTGTAACATGTTGTGAACCATCGACAACTAGCTGTCAGCGTATGGGTAACTGTGACATTGTGCTAAGACTATGTGGTACACAGATTAAAAGTACAGGGTTTGGTTCTCTTCAAATGGAAACCACTCAGATCGCCCAGAATTTTGGAAGTCCTTGAGTGTGTGTGTGTGTGTGTGTCTTTGGGTTTTTGTTTTATTTTATCGAAATGAGGTAAACTGTACTGGTACGCATTTTAATCACTAAATGACTTAAAGGTACATTACAAAGATGCTTTTAACAGCTTCACATCTTACATTTTGTTTAATCTTTTATTTGTAGAATTTACTTATGAATGCTTTTGATTTTTATTGTATGTTTTAATTTCTTTGTAATTACTGTATATGTACACTGATTCATCTTGGTTCCAAAAGCTTTATATGTTTGGGCTCTTCTGTGTTTGTATGTAGGCAATAAAATCTGCATTGCACTCATTACATTTCTAATCACCAGATAAATCCTAGCTGGCTGTTATGAGCTTACAGTTTTGGAGAAAGAACTTGTTTACGCTTTTGGTACTAACCTGGTGCACTTTGTACATAATGCAAATCTTTTTTCCTTTCCACTGTGGTCCAGGTGGGACTGGATCCAAAGGATGTGAATTTAATGGAGAATTTAATCTGGTACAATAAACTAGTGGAGTTTTGTTGTCATGTCATTAAAGTATAATTGTTTTTCATCTTTTTGCTTTATTGTCTTTGAGTGAGTCTTCTAATCTTATTTTCTTATTGTTAATTCTTTTTGCTCAGATGAACAAAATTGTCACAGCTTATATCAGGTCATATTTTTCCACTTAACCTCATGATCATCCTTTTTACTGTTGCCGTTCTTAAATTAGGATGGATTGATGCTTTGATATTGCCCATCAGAGGGAGCTCTTGACACATCATGGTTTACTATGAAGAATCACCATTTGATAAGAAATTTCACATCTCATAACAAAAGTTGCTGATTATTTGCTAAAAGTTTGTTACCAAAGATCTTAAAACATTCTGAGATTAAAACATAATGTACTTTACTTTTTGTGGCAAAAATCATTTTGTAAGAATCAGATGCTTCCTACAAATGGATCCTATTTTATTTTTTTCAAATAATTCTGTTCAAAGACATTTTGATTACACACTAAACCTCACCTATGACCATGAGTTCTGACTGAGTAGTGGCTGATCACAGACAGAAGCATCCCTAATCCTCCACAGGGTGTCAAGACTAATCCTTAAAGACAGGGTGAGTTTGGACATCGGGAGGAAGCTAGGAATAGATCCATTATGGCTTCACATCAAATGGAGACAGCGAGGAAGGTTTGGGCATGTAATCAGGATGTGTCCTGGCCTCTCTGAGGAGGTATTCCGAGCCAATTGGTAGGAGACCACAGGGCAGACCCAGAATATGTTGGAGGGAACATATATATCCCATCTGGGTTGGGAACATCTTGGGATCCCCCAGGAAAAGAGGTCACGGCTAGGGAAATACATCTGGAACAGTTTGCTTAACCTGCTGCCTCTGCAACCCAGATAAGAGGTGGAAGATTGATAGAAAGATGGATAAAAAAATTAGGATTTTTGAAGAAGAAGAAACTGACAGAATCATCTATTATTTCATAGTTTATTATTCCAGTTTCATTTCCCCATTTACTTGCACAATATAGTCAATGCAGTAATCCACAGTTAATGAGAATGAATTACGTTGCATGTGGGTGAGTGCATTTGTGTTTTTAACACTCACGGATCCAGCTGAGGTTTTATCTGTAACTGCTCATCACCACAGTGCATTAAAAGACATTTACTGCCCAGGTTAACTCTGCTTTTTTTTCTTTTTTTTTTAACACTTAAATACCCAAAACAAACCAAATCTATTTACACAAATAGATTATTAAATCTCCCCATTTCCAGTGAGTTAATATTAAACATAATGAAGAGTGTATCAGATATGATTCCCATGCAACTCTTCTTGTCATTCACAAATTCCATGGAAGGCTCTGATTTCAGGTTAAATGCCTAAATATTAACATACAGTATTTATACACAGAAACAAAGAGTTGCTCTGCAACCAAAATGAAGTTAATTACATTGAATGTTCTATATTCATTTCATAATGCTATAGATAAACTTTTTCTACAGAAGGGAACACCAGAGATGTACAGGTCTAAGCTGTAGGAAGGATTTTGTCTATGCATGTGTGTAGAGACTGAACTGAAAACTGGTCTGTCAGAGTGTGAGAGAAACAAACACTTCTCATCACATTTCTATGTTATCTTTTTAAAGAAAAACCTAATTTCTTCTTTCTTCAATATCCTTTCAGTCTCAGCTTATCACATGCAAACAAGACGCACACACACACACAAACACACACTTCCTATTCCTCTAATAAGGCAGGTGACAGGTGAAGAGACAGCTCAAGGTGTCAGACTCAGCAAACGGTAATTACTGGCTGCTGCAGCTCCACGTAGTGTCATCATTTGACCTAAACACAGTAAAGCACGAAGAACTAGACTGGTGCTGTCGAATATTATCTTTTACGCTAAAATAGTACAGAGAAAGAAACTAGATTCTCCCTGGTGTGATGACTTGAAGGCTATTTTTACATGCAGCATCAGTGTGTCTTTGGAATGGGGGCAGGGAATTGCTCCCTTGGGTGCAGCTTCTAGCATTGTCCTGGGTTAGCACCATTAGGAAATGTCAGGAAATGTTCAAATGTTGCACCGAGAAGCAGATCCGCTTATGCACAGAGGTGGAATGTAAGCAAGTTGACTCTATTCACATTCAGTTATTAGTGAGCTAGGACGCATTGCTGTAGTCTTGTCTGTAATATCGCTTCCGTATAATGATTCTGAACAGAAAGTGGCTAAAAGGAATACTGTAAGAACCTTCATTATGTCAAATGCTGTGTGTTGGAACCAGGAAAGTGCATTCATTGTGACAGGCCATTCACTACAATCATCACTTTTAAACTTCTGTCAGAAGTAACATTAACAACAAGCATTAAAACCATATACAATCCCATGAGTCCCTGGGCTTTGGTCACAAGGAGCAAGACCATGACTTTCTGTTGCCATGACAACATCCCTTACTGAGTTATAGACAAGGTAAATGACAAAGCTCAAGTTTAACAAGCTCGCTGATAATGCCAATAAAGACAAAGATGTTGACAACACAGACTGATGATGATGTCGGATGTTTTGCTGGCAGCGGCTCACACCCCTGACAGACAGACAGATCCTGAGCCACTTCCTGTGAGCCACAAGGAACCTTTTCAGTCTGCAATGAAGTGGACAAATGTAACTGGGAAGGCTCCTCGTCTCTTTGGATCACCTTCGATATGGCCCAGCTGTGAAAAGAGGAGGAGAGAGGGAGGTCAAGATCGATACAACACACATGCACACACAGGATATTGGTTATGTGGTTATCAGGTTGAAACTCACAATTTTTTTAGGGTGACATAATTCCAATGAAAACATCAAAGCATTTTGCCATAGTCAAAGAAATAACTCATCTATGGCACATACACAATATTAAAATATTAAAACACTATCATGTCACCTAATGGAGGACATAAATTGGTTCTACTATTCTGGTCTAAATCACAACAAACTTCTCAATTACATTTCAAGTGGTTCTACACACAAACAGTATATTACTTTGTGTGGTCAGAAAACCTCCCTTAACATGTCCATTTAAGTCATTTTAAAGTCTTCTATACCTGAAAGTAAAAATCTATGACATATTGTATTTATACTCCAACAATACAGCAGCAGTGTATTATGTCATATAATAAGACATTTAAGACTGCAGGACAAAGACGCACGGCTGGATCGGGGATTTTTATGTGTCCTAATAGACCGGTCCGCTGAGAGATTGACTAAACACGATCATATCTGCAGAGGCGGATCCAAGGAAAACATGTTGCAGCTGGTCTGCGTTCAGACAAGGGGCTCGCAGAGGAAGTAACAACAGGCGGAAAGAGAGAAAGAGGACGCTTGGGGATTCGGGTGTATTGGCCAAAATGAGGTTGTGGATTTTTGCTTCTGCCGCCATGGTTACGGAGCACATTGTCATCCACAGTTATGAAAATGGGAACAGAGCTGGACCCGAGTTTGACGGGGAGTGAAATAAAGATGTGTTAATAACATGGAGGGGAACACATCCAGCTGCAGGAGCACATGCAAGCATCTTAACTCCAAAACTATGCCCACAAAGTGAGAGATACTGACCCACCACTCCTGGTCCTCCTCTCCATCCACCACAATCACCTCCCCTTCAGAGAAAGTCAGTTCATCCGGGTTATCTGCTGCACAGTTATAGATGGCTTTCACTCGCTTCGGCCTCTGCTTCTGCGAGACGTAAGCAAACACAAAAACAGGTTTTCTCAAGTTTGTGGAGAGCGGAAGGAAAATGTTGAGGAATTCTACAAAGAACATGACTGGTATAGCTCAGGCTTTGAGTCGGGGCATAAAAGATTCTCTTGTGATTCTAGCTCAGGGGAGAATCTAGGGAGATGATAATTCATAGCCGGTTCTTATTCTAAAAGCCATAAAATAGAGATAAACAGCTTCTATGCTAAAACTGTGACAGAGGCTCTTTGTCTAAGAATAGAGTCAGAGTCCAGGAAGGAAATATACAGCTTAAATTAACATTGGAAACACTGAGTCAAAAGGTCGAGATGCAGCATATTTGGACTAATGAGACTAATAACAAAATAACAGACTTGGAAAATCAGCAGCCGGTGACTCTACAACAGTTAGACATTCTCAGCAGAAATAATGAGGGACTCACTGGATATGCCTTCCTGGGCATGGGGGCTGGAGGCAGAGACTGACCTATGGAGTTCTGAGGGCATCCTGGTACTTCCTTAGCTGGAACGGGAAGAGGAAATTATATCACAATGACAACATTTTCATAGAACAAACAGCAGGACTTGACAGATAGTGAAACAACTTGCATGTGCTGTTATCGTGGCCACAGATTAGACAGTTTTGTCTGTCTTATCTATTTACTCACCTGGTCTTTCAATGGATTCTTTTCGGTTCAGAGGTCCCCTGCTGAAGCTTTTATCGTTGCTGAAAAACAGAAACACAATGTAGAGAGTCTAGAAGCTGAAATATTCACAGAATTCTACTGGAAACCAGCGTCTTGGTAATTTAGCACCATTACCAGCACTGTTACAGATTTATTACACTACTATCAGCCCTGTGGGACAAAGAAAGACAAAAGGGCACCACAGAGAAGAGCTATTGGTAGTCTGGATACAGAGCTTAGCCTGGAAGCTAATGATCCGGATACAATATAGATTCATTTCTCTTGGGGAAACAAAACATTACAAGACAACAGCAAAATACAAAACACACTGGGGTTCAGCACTTTTTTCTTGTGTCTGTGCACTACAATTATATGAATCTATTGCTTTTGGTTGTTGCTAATGAAGCAAGGAATGCCCCACTGGACACTGCTTGAAGGACTTAAATACCTGCAATGTGAGAAGCTGATGTACACCTGCAGAGGTCTGCATCATAAATTGTGTTATATAAGTATGCGTAAATGTGCTTTTATGTTCTTCTTACCCTGCAGGAGACTTGGGGGGCACTGCTCTGGAGCCTGATGGGCCCTGGCCTGGCTTGGACTGTATGCTCATGGCCTCCATCATACTTGCTGTCTTTGCCACAGTGAGAGGCGCCAGACCTGAAACACACAGAAACACTGTAGTCCAAGTACTTTTACAACACAACTACACAAGTGACAATTACTAACTGAGCAAAATGTGAGGTATTTTTAAACACCAATATATCAGTTAAAATTAATTGAGACATCTGACTGTTATTACCATAAACAAATGAAACCATACAGTAGCCTAAAGCTAAAGAAAATTAGCAGATTTCCTGTAAAATTCAACTGATTCAATAGCGCAATATAAAATGCAGAGTGCTAATGCAGATTTGCCTGCACTGTAGCTAAACCAGGGCTGTGAAGGTGAAATTGTACCTCCAGTTGAGGTGAGTCTCATGGGCGGAACAGGTGGATGCATGTTGGGGGGGTCAGAGGAGGACCTCTGCCGCCCAACCAGGTCTATGGAACCAGACTTCCAGCTAGGGGATGCTGAGGACTGACTGATCCCTCCCAGCCCGGATAACTGGACTGAGGAAGAAGATAGACAGGAAGAGGGATGATTAAGAGGGAAGAAAGAAAGAGGGGAGACCACGTTGTCATAAAAAGACAAAAAAAAAGAAAGACAGATGAGAATGTCAAGTAAAGGTAAGAGAATGCGGTGCACTTTGCCAGAACGAGCGTCCACTTCATCAGCTGTTTCCATTTGAGTGTAATTAAGAGAGATGGTTAATGTGGAGAGGGAATGTGCAGAATGTCGGGGCCGGAGGCTGCGGTGAGGAGGCCAGCACAGCTGCTTGCTTCTCCTCTGCTCTTTTGGCAGCACACCAGACGGCCAATAATGTTATTAAAGACTGAGTATGATGGACAGGCCTTGGTTAGCCTTTATAAGTACGCTGAGGTACAAGCAGAGATTCATCAATAAAAACTTCAGAATTTTCCCATTGTATAACATCAGAATTTTAATTAGCTGCCATTTTGAGAAAATTGAATTTGGCACATTTATTATTCATTGGACTCCATCCACTCAGTTCCCCTTCTTTTCAATAGCCTTTACATTTCAGAGCTTTAGATTCATTTGGATGCAAAGCTTCCCTGCTTAGCGGGCTCCAAAGGTTGGCAACTTTTGGAACAGCAGCCCATCCATCTGTCTGGAATGTGATCGCAGACATCTGTGGTGATGGACCAGGTCAAAGTGCCACAAAAATCACTCAGACTCACATACTAATAAATAAAAAGGCCTTGGTAATAATTGACATTGGGCCAAATGACTTGATGAATTACACTCCCCACAGCAAAGATCAGACGAAGAGCAGGAAGTTCATCAGGTTAGCTGGATTGTGATTTAATAGCATTTATCCAGCTAATACAAATATCCACACATCCTTTTTGGCAGTAGCTTACCCAGATTCCTCGGGGGCAGAGGTGGAGCAGAGGTGGTGGTGGTCAGGCCAGGGGGGTTTGTGCTGAGGATGGTCCCGTAGGTCTCATTATTGACAAGGCTAGGCATGAAGCTGCGCTGCTTGTCCTTGGCAAGGCCGACGCCGTCACGGCCTGCGGAGGCCGAGCAGGGCTGGAGGTGGGAGTTGCTGCCCGGAGTGTAACAGCTGACAGGCCGCTCATCTCTGCGATGAGGGCTGGGCTGGATGGGCAGCAGGTGGTCAACAGATCACAATCAAAGGTATGGCGTGGAACTTTAAGCATGAGAAACTGCTCACAATGGCAGGAGTTCATTATGTTTTACGAATCTATGTGGTTGCACTTTTTTTTCTTTTCTTTTCTTTTTTTTGCACTTTTATCATCAGGGCCACTAAATTATGAGAACACCAAGCGGAACTTTCGCTGTCAACTTAGTAATCTCTGCTTTGACTCACTTTTAAAGGACCATTTCTAATTTAAGTACATTTGAATAGCAGTGGATTTCTGTTTGGTTAAATAAAAAGACAACATCCTTTCCCTTTAAAAACCTATATAAATACAATACCTTAATATTATTTATCCTTACAAAACTCCTCTCTCCTTCTCACCTTCTCATCTAGGTCTTCATCGCTCTCATCCAGGTCTTCGTGCTGCAGGCACCATTCATACTCAACGTGGACGTGGGCGTTGAATTTCCCTGCCAGCGCTTGGTTCAACTTTACACACAAACAAATCCACATGTACATATGCAAAGACACATGAGTGATATTTGCTAAGTCTAACGTAAACAACGTGGAAACATGCGCAGACAGATGGCGTGAGCTCACCAGCTCCTCACACTGCAGGTGCTTCAGCCTCTGAGCAATATCCAGCGGAGTCTCCCCGGCCTCGTTAGCTGTAAGGGAAAACAACAGAAACATATAATCACCTCTGTGTCCACATAACCAAAAACACACAACCCATTTTTCCTCCCGTTGACTGTGATGTAAGAAATATATAATTAAACCGTTTCCCACAGAACAATTCTCTGATTTCTCTGTTCTCTCTCTCTCTCTCTCTCTCTCTCTCTCTGTGTCTTTTGTCTTGGTGCTTTTTTTTTTCATCCAGAGCAGAAAGATTAATGTTGTGAGAAAGAGTTGTCATGGTCTGTTGGCAAAGCTTCCACCTCTGGGAACTAAGCCTGAAAGACTTGGACGTGTGTGTGTGTGGGTGTGTGTGTGTGTGTGTGTGTGTGTTTGGTGACAGAAAATAAGAGTTGCTGAAACAAAGACAACCTGCCAGACAGAGAAAGAGAAAGCCAGGCAGGAGGACATTGAACACACCACAGCAGTCCTGTGCAGCGCTCTGTGTTGCTGGTGTATTTTCTTACCGATGTCTATGGAGGCTTTGCCCCGCAGCAGCAGCTTCAGACACTCGCTGTTGTCAGTCAGACAGCAGTAATGCAGCGCTGTGCTGCCTTTGGCCGTCTGCTTATCCAAATTCAAACTGTGGGGGACACAAGATGGAGAGGAAAAGCTTTGATCACAATAACGGCAGCTTAAAATGAAGCCTCGCTTTCTCTTATCCAGCTACAACACTCCTGATTGATATCAAATGTAATTTCTTCCATCAGACCAGTCACTGTCCAGACTGTCATTTTGCCTGTGTTATTTACCTGTTTTGAGTGAGGAAGTCGACAATATGAAGAGACGTTCTATCAACCAGTCTGACTGCGAGATGAAGAGCTGTCTCTCCTTGTTCCTGAAATAACAAATAAACCATTTTACATAATATACAGTATGTAGAAGTATAAGGTTATTGAAGAATCATGGACAGAGGTGAAGAGATATGCAACAGAATAATATGGAAAAAAATCTATTGGGACAGACAACATTAAAGGAAAGTTCCAAACATCACACAGGTAGCTGCTGTACTGACGTGTCCGTTAGCCAGAGGTATGGGCTCCATGAGGTCGATTCCTTCGGCGTAGACCTGGACGAGGGAGAAGATGTCTCGAGCCTTCACCGCGTCACACAGCGTATGCAGTCTGGACGTGGCGTCGGGACATTTCTTCCTGGCGAAACGTTTCTCTGTGTATTTGGCTATGATGAAGTCTTTCCTCGTCTGCCTGGTGGAAGACGCGAGACCATTCAGCCACAGCTTGCATTTATAGCATTTGTGTGTGTGTGTGTGTGTGTGTGTGTGTGTGTGTGTGTGGTTTAAATTAGTGGTGCACTAGATCATAAGCACTTCTCATTTTTGGTCAATAAACATCCCAATTAGAGTAATTAATTCATGTTTCAAATGCTTTTCATGTTTTGGCCTTCCGCTTCTTCTCCTGTGCTGGTTAGCTCCCTTTTCTCTCAAGACAGCTATGGACACCTTTGTACGAAATCTGTCTCAGTTGTCAGTTCTCAGTTGCGTCAGACTGTCTTGACAATCTGACGCACAGAGTATCCTTCACTTCACAAAACAACACTAAACTGACATGTTTCTTGAGAAAGCGGTTTATTTTAGCCATTTTTAAACCCAGAATTGAACTTAAAGAAATGTACCCTGCAACCCAAGTAAAGACAATTTTACCTGCTTAATTGAACAGCATAATGGATTTCAGGTGTGCTAACACAATTACAAAGGTGTCTCTAATTACCAATTAGCATTTAAACTTGATTAATGAAAGATGAGCTAAAAAGAGTTTAAAATTAGGACACTGGAGTTATGGCTGCTGAAAATGGGGCTTTTCAGTTTTATGTGAATAATTAATTATAAATCAGTCATTTCCAGCAGTTAGAAGCATTTGCAACATTATTAATGTCTTTGCTTAGTGAATAAAAGTATCAGTTTCTATCTAAAACATGAACATATTTGGACGATTTCAAACTTTTGCATGCTACTGAAATTTTGTTATGTTGAAACTTTACTATTAATTTTTCTTTAACGATGTGTCATTGCAGCAAATGTTGATGAAATAATAAATTCTGACGAGAGTGGTGATTAACAATCAGTCTATTTAAAAAAAAAGAGATGAAAAATAAGACAAAAGACTAAAAAAATGTATCAATCACATTCAGCTTCAGTAAACCTGATCAGCACATCAATGGTTAAAGTCTGAATAGGACACACTGAGTGTCAACAGTCATTGATCGGGCGGAGTCCAGTGTAATATGAGTCTGAGTAACAAAGAGTGAAGTAGGAGGGAGGAGGTGTGTGTGTGTGTGTGGGGGGGGGGNGGGGGGGGGGGAGTGATGGGAACAAGACAGACAGAAAGAGTGTGACGGAGAGAAAGTGGAGGGGTGACTTACATGTCACTGCCTGGGTTTGGTTTCACCCCATTTTCAGCACTTAAACAAGCCTCCATGATTTCATTAAAGCCTGCATTCCCCACATTCTTGGCCAGCTGTGGAACACACACGCACACACAAACCAAGAAAAATAATTACGCAAATATATCATTTTCTGCACCACATGCAGCTTGTCTATGAATTTATTTAAAGCCAATGTCATCATTTTTGCCACTTCCACTCACACTTCCACCAGCACTAGCACACATCCTGAAATGTGTCTGTGTGTGTGTCTGTGTGGAGCTTTATGAATTGCACAACGCTCGTCTAATTGTGGCAAATGCAACTGGTGTCTAACATGGAAGAAAGCAATCATGACTGGAAGCGTTTAATCCTGACCGTCCCACAGGCAGTAAATCCTACACCAGACTATGATTAGAAAAAGCCCAACAAAATGTCAGCTATTTCTATGTGC